>JAWQUT010000030.1:537817-564124 GCA_033807755.1 Ellobium chinense
ATTAAGCGCTAATAACTCAGCGAAGAAATAACTGTATTTAATAAATGATAGTGCAAATGAATTGTCTCAAACAGATGCTCAAGTGACATAAGTTTGATGAATGTCGCATTAGTAGTTACTGCGAAAATTACAGTTGAGTGCTGGCATGAAAGCACAAATTTACTACAATAATCAAAAAGTAGAGTGTTAAAATTAGCTACAACTTCAGCTCCAATTTTATCCGTAGGACCAGGACCTCGAGTTCTTGATTCAGACTCACGAGTGGCTTCTACAGAAAGCTTCAGCTGAACAGTGTTTACACACAGACACACACAAAAAGTGAATATCCTTGATTCTTCCACCCACATTTTGCTTGGGCGTAGTAGTCATTCAGGGTATCCAGGACCAATTTTACGTTATTGGTTTTCGGCGGCAGACTTTCAGTTCGACCGCACAAAATCGGGGAATTTGTTCATACCTGAAAGACTTGATGACCGATATGCTTGTGCTTTGCAGGATCTACACTTATCGTTGGACAAGTTACAGGTTTTGTGCTGTTATCCGGACATTCGAGCCGTCCATGGGACAGCATGATCCGGGTGCATATAAAGAAATATCCGGCTAAAAATTGTTATTTTCGGTTTCTGCGTCTGGTGATGAGTAACATCTGTAATCTACGTTTGTTTCAACTGCAGCTAAAAGTGTAACTCATTCTGAAAAGTGTTAACTCATTCTTCCACCCCCATTTTTTTCAAAATCAGCAGCCTCGACAGGAACGCCTGCAGCTGGGAAGCCCAGATCGTACTGTTATTTTTATTAATGGCTTACAAATGCATCTTGCCTCTCGTGTTGTGTTCGTGAACTCATGTCTGGAAACTTCTTCCAGCGACATACTTCTTTCCGCTTCAGATGGCACAGAGGAAAAAGGGGGGAGAGAGGCAGATTTCAGTAATTTTGACATCTAATGGCTATTACTCACCTGATCTTCAAATACAGTATATACAGTATATTAACCCCAAGGCGAATATTGATAACTGATTTTTATCAATTGCTGAAGGCCGAGTTTAGTGCCTTTTTTTTTTTTTTGATGCCTCAAAAATTATGAAAAAGGCATGACGCATGTAGACTAGAGAAGTATATAAATGTCTGATTATGTTTTCACAAAGAATAAATTACATATATATCGTGAGCATAAATCTACAAGACGTAAGTATCATGGGTTTATTTTAGTTCATGTGTTCGGGTGGAAAATTTGATTACATAGTCCCTGGAGACACTCTGATATGCACAGTTCTATAGTGCATGGCCCAGAAGGCATTGAAAACGTCTTTATGTCGGGCCACAATTATGCTTAAACGGACAGCACTGACAACTGTAAATAGTCTTGTATTAAGGCTTGGCACCCATTTCTATCTACGGTGATGATGAATCTCAATATTTACATGAAGGTCAGCTAATCTGAGTGAGGGACTAAGGGTGGGGCGAGGCTAATAAATGCAAAACATGTCAATCTGAGCCTATCACTCTTTGCGCCAACCAACGACCGAGTCGTGGATACGTGCAGAGAACACCTCTCGTCGCTGGCCCCTAAACTTCAAAATGGAAGCACTGTTAGTTGAGGAACTGGGCACTCTTGTCTAATAGAACACTCAATGGTGATACGTGTACTAGTAACCTCAAGGTGACACACGAGCCTACGACTCAGGGAGTGTGCATACACTTTAATGTAGGCCTAAATAAAGTTTGTGGAAATTCCCGATCACTATCCACATTACCACGCATATTTGTTAAGACATAACCAGCTGTCCATTGCAAGGGCAGAAATTTTAAACCTGCAGGCACACAATTGCACAATACATGCAATTCCGAGACCAATGCAGACACTGTCTTAGTTACTTTTGACGGATTTAAAATCCCTTGACTGACGAGGGAGTGCTATCACTCTAAAGTTATCAGCAGCGATCTTCTTTGATGAAGTCCCTTTGATAAAGGCAGTAAAGTGAGGCAACCAGAGAAGAAGGCCAATTAGGTGAAGACAGTAAAATGAGGCAACCATAGGGGACGGCCAATTAAGTGAAGACAGTAAAGTGAGGCAACCCGAGGTCAATTTAATAAAGGCAGTTAAGTGAGGCAACCAACATGGCAGCCTATTCAATAAAGGCAGTGAGGCATCTATTGTGGGAAGCGAGTTTAATAAAGGCAATTAAATGAGGCAACCACAATGAGAGCCAATTTAATAAAGTGAGGTAATCATAGAGGGATGCCAATTTCATAAAGGCAGTAAAATGAAGCAACCAATTTGAGGAATGTCCATTAATACTTAATAAAGTGAGGAAAGCACAGTTGCCATAGGCTTACAACACTGTCCATTCCTCTGTTGTTACTGATTACAGACCAAAGATAATTTTTGCCATTTCTCACACATCATGCCTGTTTAACTGGGTCAAAATGTCAAACATAGTATTTGTCCACAAGCAAGGTCCATTTCTGCTTGTATCAAATGGTTGCCGTATGATGCAAAATGCCCCTATTCGAGTACGATGCGGGATCATCTGCACCCCGACTTCATAATATAGTGATTAATTTTTCCACCTTCCAAGTATGATGTGGGATTCTCTGCACCCCGACTTTTTATAGAGGAAGAAAGGTTCCCATCCTCTTAGTACGATGCGGGAGCATCTGCACCCCTACTTTCTAATAGGAAAAAAACCTTCCCTGTACGATGTGGGATTAACTACACTCCCACCTTCCTTACAGTAGTATTGCACTTTTTCGTTTTTGAGACAACACACATTCGTCTGGTACCANTCAAATGAGTCATAAATGACTTCATGAGCTATGTGTGATTAAATGAGGTCACATTACCAAATTTCTTTACATAGCCTAGTTTGATACAAATTTCATCCCAAACTATGTGAAATGAAAGAAATGCCACCATTCTCAGAAGATGGGAGCCTCTACAGTCATCAGCTCTATAGCTGCTTTCATTGTCCACAGACAAATACAATTCATTGCCTGAGTACAACATCTGCACCTTCTTAGGATGCTGGCACCACTTGACCATGTACTGTCTAGGGAATACCATAGTGATATGCCAAAGCCTCCTACCGGAACTATGTTTATATTGTGCAGATAACACACTTTGTCTGAACATACTAGAGAAGCTAGGCTGCAAATCAGGTCAGCCTCCAAGCTGCTGTACCTGGACTGCCAAATTCTGAGCAGGGAGTATAACAAAACTTTCACTGAGTCTCGAACCCAAGTTCTAAGGCATTCCCCACTCTTCATCCCTTCCCTGCTGAGACTGGATACCTTTTATGAGAGAGTTCTATCATGATATGGTTACAATGTGACTGGGTAAATACTGCCTTAATTTTCACAAACAAAGAACACCCAACCATTCAACGTCTTAAACAGCAAACAAACTTCACAGACACTAGTTTAGTTGGCAGAAATTTCCTGCACAACTTTTCTAGCATGGTAGAAAACTTACGTAATTGTAGTAGAATTTCACTGACTAAAGGCTGAACATAATTTCTTGAAATCTCAAAAATCCCTGAAAGTACTCTCTCTCATAACTCATTGTATTTATCACTTTGCTACATACACAGAACTTCTAAATCATATTTAGTTAGACAAAGGATGTCATAATACACTGAACTTTGACCCAAGTAAAGAATGTCTTGGTATTCAGAACATTAGAATATAATATATATACCATTGACCTGAAACTACAGTATGAACACTGGGTACCAAAATACAGCAGGACAAACAATGGCCTCCATCAAATCAAAAGATGACCGTCTTGTCACATAAGCATTTTTGTATGTAATCATATTACACATGAATTATCAGATTAATTTGTATTTTACATGTTAAAAATAGTAAGATTTACATCAATCAAATTGTAACAATGCAATGAAAACATGATATTCAGAGGGTAAATTTTGCATTTAGATGGTATGTGCCATGTTATTATATATATATATATATGATTCACCTGCTGTTCAAGACATTATGGCTGACGACAAGACATAAAAACATTTAGAGGCCACTAATCAATTAAGCAGTGCATTACACAGCAAGTCAAAAAAAAAAAAAAAACTTTTCTGGAACATGTCCCAAACAAATGACCTAAGGAAAAAAAATTCAAAAGATACCACTGTGAGAAACTAAACAAATGGAAAACAAAAACAAAAAAAAAGAAACAACCAAACTTTGATAATCACAACATTTTCCAAGTCAAACATTCAACTGTATTATGAGGACAATCACAGAAACACAGTGATTACTGAAGTTTGAAATATTACATATCTACAGAGATTATTATATTATAGTTCTGCTTTGTACATATTACGGTTTTAAGATACAAAAGCTTATATCATTCATTATTCACATGAAAGGTGATATCATATAACTGTGTGACATGGGTGGACAAGGGAACAGGAAAGCCAATGACATGAAATTTGGAACCACAATGACGGATAAAGTGATGAGAAACACTCAAAAAATATGATCAAACATCACATTCACTGCATGTATTTCAGGTAGTGAATATATCATTATCACCTCTACATAAAACTGTATATTTGTGAAGATTTGACTATGTAACATGGACAGAGGGGTTATGGAAATATGAAAGGGGATGGAGGGGGAGGGAAGATGCCTGACCACTTCCAGCTCAGTGCTAGAATCATATGAAAGCTTCAATGCACATACATAGGCTCCCATATTATGTGCATCTTTATGAAATTGTTTATACTGTTTTATCCACTGCCAAATTCTACTCACATATGAAGCACACTACTAACTTTATGTGCTAACAAACTACTCCATTGTTCTGGAAGCAGTGACCAATAATTATGATTTAATACCAAAAAAAAAAAAAAATCTGAATAAATTCAAGTAACTATTCAACAAACAAACAAAAACAAAAAGCCTGAAATTTTGCCATTTTTGTCACAACCATTTCATCAACCAGGCAGACTAACAAAGCAAGTCTCCAGAGGGTCACCATTCCAATCTTATGGTATGCATCTTATGTGCTTCATGCCCAGATTATCATGCCATTCCTCTACTATGACAAAACAGACAACCTGGAACAGTGTATTTGTAGGCTAGTATCTTTTAACCTTGAAAACGTTACTGGGAAGAGTAACGACTTGGAGACTTGTTGGAAACAAAGTTCTGTCCCTTTGTCATCAACTAACCTAGCATGAACATCCAGGAAATACATCTGCCTGAATATAATTGTAAAATCATTTTTCCAAGTTTCTGTCACAAAATTTGACAGTTCTCTAATTTAAACACAATGATGTCATATTCTCTTTTAAAGATTGTGTACTTCTGATTCTGAATGGTATCAGACCAGAACTGATGCTCATGTCATCATACATTGTTATACAAAATATCAGCAATGCTATGTTCATGTGTCACCTTACACAGTCACTTAATCATGGAAATCACAGAAACACTTTGAGAATGATTTCTGTTCAACTAGATGTATTACCACTACAATGTGACAGAACATCTGTTTGGACAGAAGATCATAGCCTCTCTGAACACAATTTTCTCTGCCCATCAACAGAATGCTCCTGAACGGATGTTTTATTGTTTTGCAAAACCACCTTGAACTTTCTCACTGTACAGTTAGCATCTGGTGAGATTTACCCTGGGACACTGGTGCCCAAATTCGACATCCATTGTCAACCATGAGTTACCTCTCTTGAACGTAACTTGCTATGGGGGAAGTCTGCGCACAAAGGGTAGCAACAATGACTGAAGTCAAGGCACCCTGGGCTGGTGATAACTCGGTGTTATGCTAGCTGGCAAGATTGTCAGATCCACCTGCCTGCATTTTTCTTCTCCTTGATCACCCTCAGTAAAAGACGCTCCTGAAACTGGGCAAAGTGCTGCCCATGACCATAAGTCTGCTTTGCTCATTTCAGGGACTTGCGCTCCCACTCTCTGCTTCTTTATGGAGTGCATAGATGAATCTCTCAGCAACATCATCTATTCATCCTCTGGATCATGTTCTCTCAGAACGGCAATAGCATCCTTTACTGCATGGTAGATAATGTTCTTTACCTAGAATACAAAAAGTGAATTGTTAATGTTTAGAATAGTTGATGTGTTTCTCCTGCATACAAGAACAGAACAAATCCTCACCCATACCTGAATCATCCAACTTCAAACTCAAGCTACAGTATTATCATCATCCAATTCTACTGTCTCTTTTTATCACTTCAACACTGTCCCCCTCCTCTCCACAAATTAATTCACAAAAGTTGTCTGCATTTTCTAGTCCCCATTTCCTTTCCCATCAAACTTTCCTTTTATTTAGGGCAGCAAAACAATATATCCGTAGCAACAGCTATACCTAATATTCAGCGCACACAGAACAGAGATACTGTATGTTACAGGTGTATTCAATCATATGATTAATGATCATGTGAGATCCCTCTTTCCAACTCATTACTTCCTCTACTATACCAACCCTTCTCATCTCTCCAATATTTGCTATCTTGATTATTGATGTCTCTTCTTGTCACTATCTGCAATATATCACCTCTCAAGAAACAAAAAAAAATGGCACGGCTTATCCATTGATCAAGATGGTTGCTGGTTATCTCTATGAAAGGGAAGGGGGGGGGGAGAGAGAAGAGAGATCTAATGTGTTAACTTATATACAGAGACTGATATGATCTGGACACTGAAAATAACAGTTGAATCACAGGGCTGGGTTATGAAAAGTTAAGTGAACTGAAAACCACTTTTTCATCTTCCGATCCTATCAGCCCATATCTTCTACTCACCTGAAGTTTGTCTTCATGGTTGGAGTGTGTTTCTGACAGCTGCCGAAACTCTTGTGTGAGTCGGAAGCAGTGATTCAGGTGCTCTGGAGACACAAAGTCTTCAGCAACTTTCACACAGCTGTGCAGATTTCGCACCTGTGGAGAGGAAAGGCAAGGCCTCATCAGTTAACTTGTGACTGTACTGTTCAGCTATTAATTATCCTGCCCGCATTTCTGTTTCTACATGCATATATTCACTTGACTGCAGCTCATACGCCAACAGTGTTGTAAAGGCATTTTGCTTGATTAGGAAGATGAGGAAGGATAGGGAAGGATGGAAGGTGGAATATATGATGTATCTCAGTACATCAGCCTGACAATACAGCATTCTGAATATAAATACAACCAATTATCTGGGCTGATACAGAAGACTGTATCCCATAAAGTAAGTATAAAGCTTATGCTGCATTTTGTTCAGAACTTTAGATCAATTTTGATGACAGTATCAGACTTTACTTGAAGAGTTCAGACACTTGGGAATAAAGCACGTATTTCAGAAGGAATCATGCTTTCTTATGTAAACAAAATGGATGAACTTGATCCTGATTTCTTTGAACCTTACTGTTAAGGAAAGTAACATTGCAAGTCAAATTGGACAACATATTTATGCACAAATTTGCCTTGAAAAGCATTGTATTCCAAACGCATCCCCTCCCCAATCAAGTAGTTTCGACACAAACTTTAGTATAAAGGACATACTAAAAGCTGTTGTAGGTGATCAAGACCAATGTGTTTTGACAACAAAATAAAAATTCTAATGATAATGATTTGTAGTTCCCTTACACCTCTTATTCTAAACTGGGAATAATTCAGCTAAAAAACTGCCACAAACTACACACCTGATGAGGGGCTCCTGCAGGAATGAATATTGCGTCACCTAAGCACTGAACAATCGTGTAGCCTTGTACCCCATACTCTTTGAGGAGTCTGTCACACAGCTCCTTGTCCAGGTACCAGCTTTGATCATGGATAGCATCATGGTCCTTCTCTATAATCTCACCACGCTCCTTCGCAACCTGATATGCAAGATGACACAAATCAAAACTGAACTTAATACTGTGACCCTGACTAATTCATAATATGAACTATATACCTCTTAAAGCAGAATGTAAATCTTGTGCTTTGTGCAATTTCATGCAGTGGTGATACAATCACATTATTCACATGTAAGAACAGAGAAGAGAATGTCAAAACTATATATATATCACCTTTCTTGTATAAGTAAAAAGTCTAGTTCAACTTGCTCCTTATCATATGTGTTGAGAATAGACATCACTCGGCTTACGACAATCTTTTCATGTACTGATCCCCACTTACCTTATTGAGGAAGTCCCTGATCTTGTCAGCATCATGAGCATCATAAATATGCCACAAGGCCCCTGGAATCTCATGCACTTCCCTCACTCGCCTCTTTGTGATGCTGTCACAGCCTGCATCATCTATAGCTTTCACAGCAGCTGTAATGAAAATGATAAAGCAAGAGTTCATTTTAAAACAAGTACAGAAGGCAAACAGTTGCAGTTGCTGTGCTTTTCCTAACAGTGTATTATTTACCTAACATGGCCTGACAACATAGTAAGGCCTTTGAAAGTCTTTTCCAATCAACCCCATAGCATACAAAACACTTTATAGCCAGAATATAAATGTGATAAGAAAACAAGTTTGCTTGAAGTAAAAACAAACAGGAAAGAAACAGCTGATTGGTGGTAAAATTTTATTTCAGTGTGGATCTGTTTTTGTCGTACAATTACCTAAAAAAAAGACATAATCTTATTTCTAATTCACAGGTGAAAAATACTGCCCATTTATCTTACACATTGTGTCTCCATATAAATTAGATACAAAGTAAGGAAACTGTTTAAAATCAAACTGGGGCAATGATGAATGATGTTCATCTCACCTTCTTCTTGAGCCTTACGGCCTCCGGGTCCATCCCCAGGAATACCCACATAAACCATCACATTGACAGCATCAGAGATATCAAGATGCAAGTTGGTTGTGCCTTCCTTTGGAAAGTGCGAAGATCCATAAGCATTGTACATCTTTGGGCCCAGATCTGGACGCACAAGAAAGTCAGGAAGACGTGAGGCAAGGTTGAGTTTGCCATTTCTCTGGGTGTATTCAGGCAATGGAAGAGCCTGCATCAAGTCCTGGAACCTTGAAGGCAGGAGCTCGCTGAAATCATCACCTGGAGGCCAGTCCTTCAATTTGAGCAACATGGGTTCATCATTGCTATCTGTTGGACGATCTGAAAGATATCAAATAAACATGAGGTTAGTGATCTGCTGGTATAAATAAGGAGATCCAAATTTCGGGAAAATGTTGTGCTACTTTAAACTTTAAATCTGTTTCAAGGATAAACTGACAAATAATGGTATAAACAGGACTGGGCTATTATGTAGGAGTAGCAAAGGTAAGGCTCATGCAGTCTCAGCACTGCATATTCAAGATTCAGAGCACTAAAAAGTAAACAATGTTTGTAATAAAAACTACGGTGATCTGAGGCAATCCGAACCACAGTGAATGAGGCAATTTGTTACTCCCTCCTAATGAAACTATGGTGAAATAATATAAAGAGTCAAATATAAGCAAAAAATTGATACCCTTAAAAGTTAATGTGAAGCCTTTTCTAACTTGCACTGCCCATTTTGGTGCACAATATAAACACAACTTACTGCCTAGATTTTCAAATCCATCCCAGAAGTCACCCATGGTGTGACCAATAATAACATCTCCAGTTCGGCAGTTGACCACCTCATTTTCAACATCACCAAACTCTTTGCTGAACAGCTCAGGTTTCCATATGCTCATGTTCATATTCTTGTTGGCACAGGACACGAGTACAGGCTGAAAAAAAAAAAAAAAAGATAAAATTTAGTATTTGAAGCTCAGCAGCAAATAACCAACAACATGAGTCAATTCAAAACAATACCCAGATCCACACATGATTTATTGTAAATCAGAACCCCTAAGAAATTAACAAACAAAAACAACCCAACATTATAGCACATGTGTAATCAGAAACCACCTCCAAATTCTATTATATAAGGACGATATTTTCAAAAAGAACTGTTCTATAGTGGATTCTGCAGTAATAATAATATGAAACCAGTCTCTAGGCAATGCAATACCACAGTGTGAACTAAGTCTTCTCTTCTTCCTATAGTGTTTGCCTCTGAAGTTAAATTATCTCCCTTAGACTGTCAGGAACTCAGCCATATTTCTTCTCTCTTTCTGTCATAGTTATTTTTCATGCCCACTGCAGTACTCTACATTTCACAATATCCTACTGCCTCTTAAAATAGCCAAACGGGGAAACATTCATCCAATTAAAGGTACTTTGAATAGCACAGAAATTTCAAATATACGTAGAAAACAAATATTCATGATCCCATTGGTCTAGAACAGAACTTGGAGAAAAGTACCTGTCCTCGTTTCCACTGCTCCTGGAAGATCTGCAAATTGCCCTTGTGATGAGCATCATGCAGGCGCAGAAGGCGTCCATCACACAGCCAAGAGTGTGGTACATCAGGATAGAGGACACTTGTCTCTGTCAAACTATGCACCATAATGGGTAGCTCCCGTTTCCAGCCCCCAAGACGAGGGGTGTAATGAAGGAACTTGAAAGGGGCGCCACCATCAGTGCAACTCTTCTCTACCACCGACTGGATGATGTCATCAAGTGTTGTGAGTCCACTGCCCTTCTTGGCTTTCTTGTCATTGGTTACCTTAGGCTAGGAGGAGGAAAAGCAAGTTAGGTCATATGCTGCTTAATTTGATGAGCTCTAGATTTTTCTTATTGTTCTGTAAGTTAATCCTACCATTTCATAAATAAAATAGACACAAGCTGTAGACAGTAAAAATAAATGACACTGAGGACCTATCTATGAACCAAGGCAGATACTGTCAACATCTTATAGCAAGAACCTTACCTACAAAGAATGCCAGGATAGTGTATTTTGCCACATTTCTCAGGCAGATTTTGTTTTCTGCATCATGAAGATAAATTCTTACATCAGTTGGTAAAGAAAATTCAAACCATACTTCAGCCTAACCAACATTAACTCACCATTCCAGCAGTTTTTGTGAGCAATTCTCTCAATGTCGAGCAACCAGACTTTTTCTCAGACTCCTCCAAGAATTCATCCCCTGGCACCACAGATTTGTCCAGCTTTCGCTTGCTGTCAGACTTGTCTCTATTCGAGTCTGGCTCCATGGATGCCACCTCTGCTAGGATGCTCAGTGGGGAAGATGTGGTATCTGGGTTGTATGTATCCAGCTTCTTCAAGGGACTTGAGTCCTGTTGTTTCTTTGACTTTGAGTGTTTGCTGCCATGTTCCTCTGAACCAAAGCCATTTGGAAGTTTGCGTGTGTTGACAGCATTAAGAAGCTGCTAAAAAAGACAAAAAATAACAGAATTTTGAAGTGTCTGTTTCATGTATGTTGCTGAGATACTTCACCTTAACTTAACAACCTGTCTATACACTCATTCTACCCATTCTAAGAGCTGATGAGAAAGCAAAAACACTGACATTTGTTCTAAAAAAAAATTGTCACAAATAAGACAACCGCTTGGTTCCTATTATTTTTTTTTACCCATCCTGTATTTACAGTGACAAGGCAGAGAAAAAGTGGGAATACAGATGAAAGACAGGGGGAAAAGGTTGGAAACTGGGTACATATTATGTAAAGAATCAAGTCTCAAATTCTTGAGACATTTTTTACAGTCAAGGCAATGTCTTGGGTGGGGTGTAAGTTAAGAATGCTGATACAGTAATTACATGGTGGGTGAGATTTGTGCAAACTAAAGTTTTGTTAACAAAAACTGAAGTTTTGTTAACAAGCCCCCAACTTGTGAGGCATTATACCATTTATATTCTGAATTTCAATATTCCACAACAGCTTTTCCCAGCATGTCTGGTGTGCACATTATATCTTTCTTTGGAAGGCAAACACAATCAAAAACAGGTATATGCCACTTCCCTTGAGGAGGGCAGTGACCTGAGAGTTTATACTGCTCAAGCACTGTATATATCTACCTGGTTAATGCCATTTTTAGAGCCGTGTTTGTTTTCTGTGTTGTTCCCACCACAGGGACAGTTAGAAGGGATAGACCACTTTCTGCGGATATCATGAATCAGCCTGCCAAGCTCCCACAAGGCTGAGGATGAAAAATGTAAAAAAAATTACAAGCATCTGAAACATCCAGTTTATTACACTGTCATTAAAATCATTTTTATGATATGCAAAAACCAGTTGAATAGAGGAAAAAAACCAAAAAAACCCATTATTTACAGCAGGGATAATGCTGTTAAATTCTATACTCTTTTCACATTCTATTTTAAGCGAGAACAGCTGCCTATCCCCATTTTTGCTCAAATGTTTTTCCTAGTACTTGTTTTTCTCTCCTCCTCTCTGCCCTATTCATTGACTTGGCACAGGTCTGCATAGATAAAATGCTCTGCACAGCTGCTCACAGCAGTGGGCAAGCATGCAAGTCCCAGTATGTTACATTATATGCCATGGCCATATCTCACACTGGGTAAAGATTGAAAGCATTCAAATACTGGTATAGAATAAACTCATGATATAGGCATCCAATACTGCTTAGGTGTTTCTGGTCATACATCTGTCTCATACACAAAAAGAATAACTCTTGATTAAGTCTATGTTAACAAAGTTCCCATTTTCTGTCATCAATACACTCAGAGAAAGGATTTAAATACTTACTTCAGTATAAATTCTGTTAACACCAGATGAATGGCATAGCATAAAAACTAATTATTATCTTGAATGAAAACTGATGCCATAATTCCTAACCTAGCAGCTTGCTGCATGCCACAGGAATAAACAGCCTCACCCAGTACTCACAATCTATGCATCAAATCCAAAATGAATTGACCCTATGTTCCATTTGTTTTAAACTTAACCAGCAAACAATCACAGTATTTCAAACAGGAACTGTAGCCTTACCATCACTAGGAATGATCTGTGTCAGCATCATCTCACTAGCTTTGTGGGCTTGCCTGTTAGAACTGCATGTTAGCCACTTGTCTTCACTGAGTGACTCTAATTGATGATATCAAGAGAAACAAATTTTGTTAATAATCTAATATGATGTATATATCACCTGTAGATATATCAGGTAATTCATATATTAGGTAATTTAGACAAAAAAAAACAACAACAAAAACAAAATCCTGACATCTGTAATCACATGATCTGATTTTTTAAATATAAAAAAAAAGTCAACTTATGTACCTGATATTTCAACCTGGGGAAAAGTGGAAGATAACATATGTAAATTCACTGACAAAATATGGAAGTGCTGCATTTAGGATGCCTTGCATGAAAATCACTGAAAATTAATTACATTCAAGAATGCCCTACTAAAAGTTATCTTTTAGTTATGCTTTGGCTCTACTTACTTTTGCCCTCCTTCATGCGGACTTTGTAGCAGTCGAGGCAGACAACGAAACCACACTTGTGGCACACCCAATGCATGTTGAATAATGTTGTGTCACAAACATCACACATTTCTCGCACCCCCATCACAGCTCTCTTCCACACAATTTTTACTGGAGATGATAAAATAGAAATGAATTTTAAAAACAAACCAACAAAACAAAAAAAAAAATCTTCCTCTGAAGATCTTGTGTTGTCTCGCTCTCCGAGTAAAAGAGTTTCCTATTTATTTCAGCCAATGCATATAGCAACATAAGCTTGTGATCCCTTTTAATGGCTCAGCAAAATCAATCCTTAGAAATGTGGCACAAAGTGTACAGAAGTAATCGATTTTTTTTTTAAAACAGGGTCTTGTGGAAGTTACCATTTCGGTTTTTTATAACCATTTTGTTGAATCTGATAAAAGAGCAACTCCTATTTCCAGCCATATGCCGTAAAACACTCAAAAAGTGTTACAAAAAATGATCAAATCTTACTGATCATCAAAAACTGAAGTTCAACAACAACTGACAGACACTGTGAAAGCGTCCATTCTTATGTCATCCCTTAGGTAAAAAGAATAGTTTAAATCCTGGAAACTTAGTGTATCATTTAAATCCAATGTGGTAATAAATTAAAACTCTCCCTCGATAACATGGATTTTAAAAAATCTAATATATGTATGTCAGCTGGTTGCAATACAGAAGTCAACCACATAAACTTGGATAGTCAGTAGGTGAGCACCATAGTCACCCCAAGACTCAGCAACATTTAGCTGATTGATAAAGTCATGGGTTTGAAAATTTACCAGATGTAAGCCTACTGTTAATAAAACATGTGGTCATTAACATGTAGCATTTACTTGCCTCACTACAAACTGTATAATGTCTCGGTCGTCACTTGTTTTTCCCAAAGCACTGGCAAAGCCCAAATAGATATGCCATAATGCATGCCACAGCATGTCATGACAGATGATAATTAATCTCAACCCTAAGTCAAACACTCAAACCCCTTCAACAGTCCAAGCCTATTCTTGAGGACTTCTACTTACCATCCTCCCCTGCCCAAGATTTTGCCTCTCTCTCTTGCTCTACCAGTTCACAGAATTTGTCTCCGACTTTGGCAATGATGAATTTGGAATTTTCCACATCCAATTCAGGTTCTTCAACTAGAAAAAAAAAAAATAAGTGTACATCATAAATAATGATTTTGTTTCAAATACTTAAAAATGCCAAGAAAAGGTAGCCAAACTAAGATTTTCATAAATGACATCATACAGAAAGGTCAACCAGCTTAAATTTACTGTAACATCTGATAGAAAGCAGCTTTTTTTAAAAAAATGGTCTGCATTTAGTGTCACTCTTGTAGATGCAGCTTGCTAGTGCCCTACATTTTATGCCACGCTCCTACAATGAATGAAGGGGCCAAGAAAAAAAATAATTTTGGAAGGAAAGAGAAAGGAAAGAAAGAATAAAAGAAGTAAATGTATTTCTTGCATGTTATCCTCACAAGTTTAAAACCTCCACCAGAGAACAGTCTTCTACCACCCTACCCCCCACACCTTAACAGCAGGTCTTTTCTTTCTTTATCAGGCCCAAGCCTTCCCCGTTGTTTACAAGAGCTTGGGAGGGGTGGAGGAGTTGTGATATGCACAAAGCACAGAGATAAAAGCCATCTGCCTGAGAACCTGAACATCTCAGGAAGTGTCTTTCCATTAGCATTTTTTATTACAACAGGGGAGGCTTGTCTTTATTTTGAGCTGGCATTGGGAATTTTATGCTCCTGATTTTTTTTTTCCCTCTCGTCCCACACACAGATAAAGAAATGTTCCTTCGATTTTGGGGGGAAAGTCTGCTTAGACTGGCATCCACAAACATTTAGACAACAAATAAACCAGCTATCACTGCTCATTTTTTCAAACTTTCTATTTCTACACTTTTAACTTCTCAGACATTTCTGCCTGAAATTCCAATGTGAATGTAAGTAGTATCAGTTACACCCTTGTAATATATTTTCCAAATAGAGTGTGTCAGGTTTGAGAAATAAGGAAAAACAATATTCATTTCATAACTGCTAAACACCTTCAGTGAGCCATTTCTGTCCGATGCCTCCAATTCCAAAGCAAACTGCAGTCAAGACATTTTTTTCCCTTTAACTATGCCAGGAAAAGTACAAAAAAACAGTACCACACCACTGTTACTAGGAGAAAAGTATCATTCATACATGTAGCACTTCCCATTCCTGCCATTCTACTCCTTACACTCACCATGGGAAAAATGCCACTACAAGAGTAGGTAGGTGAGGATCCAGGACTGTAGTTAATAAACACAACAGACACATACCCATACTTCTGCTGCCCCTGAGCCAAAAAAGAATGCTTGGGATGAAACTGGCTCACCTGCACTGCCATTTGGTGGCCTGCCAGATGTTACTCATTACCTGAGCCAAGACTGGGCTTCAACAAGCAGTTAACCATACATTTGAGGGGTAATGAGGGCTCACAAGGGCCTGGCTGGCAAGCCATTCCAGCTTCTTCATCTCTCAAAAGTTGTACAAAATTTGGTTGGGGAGAAGAGGGTGGGGGACAGAAGGAAGGAGGACAAGAGGTTGGAGAGGTTGCGAAGTTGTTTAGGGAGTTGGCAAGATGGCAGATCTGGCACAAATAAGACTAACCACAAAGGTAAGAAAATGGATTTACAACAAATAAGGGAGGTAGGCCATATCTCAGTTGGAGGACTAACAGGCCTTATACTTTTATTTCCCACCTTTTCTCCTCTCCTCAAGAATGTTGTATAAGGTGACCTGACAAAAAAGCAAACCCTTTCTAAATGCTATTCCAAGACTGTCATGTCATTATAGTCTTACCTGGGAAGCGAGGGAGCCATGGCTCAATATCATCTGGGTCAGCATCTGACAGCTCTGAAAATCCATGGATGGTAACTAGCCCACGTGGATTGTATCGCAGTCTGAAATAAATATGAAATACTGGTAGGTAAAATAGTATCAGACAAAAACACTTGGTATGAAGCATTACCATGCAAGTACATTACTACCATACAACCCCTCAACATTATGCACACATTTCTAAATATAATCTGAGAATATCACCCTCAAGAAGTTCTGTATTCTAGATATAATCTGAGGATATCACCCTCAAGAAGTTCTGTATTCTGACATTATTCAGTCCAAACAAAAGAGTAAATACTTTGTATGCTGCTGATATCTAGCATACCAATCTCACTATCATGGAAATTAATACAACCATTTGTTGCAATATCCATGAAAGAGAAGACCACTAACCACAGACTGTTACATACCTCCTGAATGCGTAAAATCTACAGAAGATATTGGGCTGCTTCTTGCTACGTTGGACCGGTGTCATCTTGCACTCTCTGCATTTGGTAAGCTTTGGTGTGATCTCACTGCATGGCCCATCCTGAATAAAGGGGACCATTGTTTTCTTCAGATTGGCCACAGTCATCTTCACAAGAGGCTTGCTGAAGGAGGAACCTAGACGACAGGATAAACAGAGTATCTCATGAGAAGCTGAGAGAGAGAGAGAGAGAGAGAGAGAGAGAGAGAGATGACAGGCCAAAAGCCTGATTACTTTAAAGTATGAAAAGAATGCATGCTCTCTCTTCTCAAATTGATTAAGCCACGGACTCCGCAGCAAGTGTTCATTAAAGACTTAACCCTTGTAAAGCGAGGATCATGGCAGTTCTCATGTTTATGCTACTTCTTTAAAAGCAACTGACAAAATTGTTTGTATGTGTGTGGCAAACAAGAAAGCAATAGGATTGCACACATGCGGCTGTGTGGAAGTTCGGGGACTGCTGAACTTCAAGACAAAATGAGAAGATGACTGACACTGGGTCACATGGTGATGGCGTGACATGGATGATGGGCACTCAGCACTACAAAATTTAAATATGAAATATAGGCCGCTTCCTATGTACATGTAATTCCCTTTTTCATTACCATTACAGCAATTCCCATTTGACTGAGCAAAAGAAATCATACTCTGATTCCAATTTATCAGTGTTGATCTTCTAGCCCTCTACAAGGAGCTAGATGCTTACTTTTCTTTGAAGGCTCCTTGCTGCGACGTGTCTTCTTCTTGTCATCTCTGCTGGTATTGCTGCTGCTGTTGAGTTTGGAGGTGGTGGTTGTGACAGTGCTACCACTGTTAGATGACGATGAGGCTGGTGACATATTGGCAGTGTTGCTCTCTGATAATGCTGGGGATGGGTTGGACCGCTCTGAATGAGGAGACGGTGTGGATATGGCAGCAGCGGCAGCAGAAATAGCAGGAGCTGTGGCCTTGCTGTTCTTCTCCTGGGTCTTGGACGGCTGGGGACTATTATCACGAGATTGCTTGGATATACTGTGCATTGGCTCTTCTTTCTTTACTGGTGGGGAGTCCTCCTAGAAGTACAGACAAGTGAAATATTTGTCTTACCACAAGGCAGCAAAAGTTTTTTTAAAAAAGACAAAATTTTGCTTAATCCTAAATTCAGAGACTATCACACAGCCATGCATATTTGACAGTGTTCCGTTACTCAGACAGGACAAAGAAATGCATGCATATCATGATGACTACAGTGTATTGCTAGTAAATGAAAAAAAAAAAATTGCTCCTTTATCTATCATGAATGTTCAAATTCATTACATGTGTGGGGTTGACCACACACAATGTGTTCACTTAAAAGATAACTTCCGCCTGACAATACAGAAAAAGAGCTTATTGGAAAAAGAGGGGCTAACATAAGACAGATGTCTGATTTGCTTTTAATTTTGGCATCTCTTTTTTTTTTTTNGGGGAGAGGAGGAGGAGAGGAGGGAGGGAGAGCAGGTGAGTGCAGTTTATTATTTCATACAAAGTCACAAGGCTTAAACTGGCTGAACAATATGACAGGGAATTCCATCATGTGAGAATGCAGATGTCTGACCTCATTTTGTCCCTCTATAACACATGATGTTTATGACAAGCTGTCATCTCACACTATGAATCTAAAACTAAGCACAGTCATCAATCTACCATAAAAAACGGGGCAGGGATAATATGACAATGGTGACATCTGAACAGCATTCACAACTTGTGGTGAAAAGGCTTTGTATTTCTACATTTTTATGCAGGGGTGGAACACTTTCCCACTCACGACATGATGGATATGATCCATTATTTCCAAAGCACAGTGTAAGGCATGCTGTAGTCATACAAACCTATCCTTTTTCAGTAAACTTATTAAAAGTGAAATGTGTTTGAAAAACATAACATATAACTTGTCCCTCTCACAAGCTCCATATCCTGACAAATCACATGATCAAAACAGGAGATCGAGAACAAGGAACTCTCCTTCCAAAGTTGGATTTTCTTACCGCTGACATACAACACTTCCTTTCTGTAAACTCACTTCAAATAAAAAACAACACAGTTCTAGTTCTTCCAAAAACACTCACTTCTGGATCTTGTTAGCAAAAACGTAAATAAGAAACAACGTCCATTGCTCCATCTTCTCTTGTATTCCCTATTTTGACCACTGTCAATTCTCTGCATCTAAAGTAAGCAACAATCAATTCTTTGCATCCCTGGCTCTTTCACTACTGATGTAGTGTCCTCATGACCTAGCTCACTTGAGCATTCAGAAGTTGTTTCCATGGTGCATAAAATTCAACAGGTGCAAAAAGTTAAATTTAGTTCAGCTCTTGCTCAAATTAAGAATCCAGCCTACATAAACAAATTGAAGGGGATTGAGACAAACATTGTTACACACATAAAGATGAAATAAACTGAGTCACATTATGCCACCAAATCCTTTCCACAGCTGCTAGAGATTTACAGGTAATTTCAAATCATTTCATATCCTACCTTGGACTTAATGTCTTTGTCTGGTTTGCTACGCTTGCTGTTGTTGTTATTGGTCTTCTTGCGTGAATTACTATTGCTGCTGCTGCTGTTGTTACCACTACTATTGCTGCTATTACTGCTGCTGGTGTTGTTGGTGGTGGGAGGGGGTGTTGAGGATGGTGTATCCTTTTCCCCATCAGACTTGGCTTTCTTGGCAGATCCACCACCTGACTTGCGTGATTTTACCCTTTTCTTTTGTCCAAGGACTTTAGACGAACTCTGAATAGGGTCAAAGATGCAATACAAAAGTGAATAACACGAAAACAAACAAACTACAAAGGCAAGGATAGGATCACAGTCAGGACAAAGAATCTGGGCATGAATAAAGGCAACCAGAGGAGAGTAGAGTAGTAGAAGATAAAGTAAGGATTTCGTACTGCATGTTAGTTAAGAACCTCACTGTGACTACAGGTAATTGAATAGCGCACATTCTGCACACAACAGCACCTCACAATCTTGAATTTCAGAAGACTAATTTACAGTCTCACATTCGTGAAGAATCTGTGAGAAAAACTTGATATTTAGTGGAACTTCAAAATTAAGTTCTGTATTCAGTGTACGTATACCTTGTGTATGTAGAAATTTTACAACAACAGATGTATTACTTTCAGAATTAAGGTGGATCTAAAAAGTAACTTTACCTCACTATTAAGTTTACGTTCTTCATGCATATTATATTATTGAAGTTTTACTGTACAAAGTACAATCCTTGGACCAAAGACCAGATGTAGAACACTGAAAGACATGTTTGGGTTTTTGCAGTGCATGAAGTTCGAAGATTTGAGACCCTAAGTGTAAGCCAAGAATATGCAAGAGACAAAAAGAAAAAAATGGTGGCAACAGACATGCAACTAAAATAATATTTCCCGACTAAGAGCTTATCCAGTTTACAAAAGGCCAGTGTAAGGGCAATCATATGCATGTTGCCCCAGGCTATGAGGCCTGCACCACTGTAAGACAGTGACATAGTATGGCTGGGTCCTAGAGAAAGTTTGCCTTACACAAGGCAAGCAGGCAATCCCACACCACCACTTCACCTTAACCAAAGCAAACACCACAAATCATTTGTCAATGTCAGTGTAATGCTTGTCTACCTGAGCCGTGAAACCCCGTAAGTAGAGCAACGGGTTACAACACTGAGGGAATGGCTGGAGGCCTTTGTATTCATAAAGACTGGCTGATAGGCTTGGGATTGGCAAGGTAACAGGGATGTTAGTGTGGACTATGTTATTGGTATCCAGCAGATAAAGGAGGACAGATAATATCCTGAATGTAATGGTGAGATAGGACAGAGCTTGACACAGAGAATTGACTTTGAGATGGCAGCCATGTCTGGCTCTCTATGTTCGTTTCACTCGAAAGAGGAGAAGACCATGGTTGCTGTGTAAGAGAGTGAGTTAACTGTCAAGATAGAGGAAAGAGAAGGCCTGAGAGTCCAGGAAAACCTATGTTGGTGTGCAAGAGTGCACTGAGGTTAAACACACAGCCTTTGGCCTGAAGAAGATGTTCAGGAGAGATAGAAAGTCAGGTTGAGAACAGCGGTAATGAATTTTAACAAAAATCGTTGCGTGATTTTGTGAGTGTGTGTTGTAAATCACATGTCTCTGCGCCTGTGAAATACCAGTGAGGTGCGAAGTCTGGAAAGATTATTATCAGTGTATGAGATTGTGTTACAGTCACTGAGTGCGAATGATAAAGGGTTGTAGTATGTTAGAAGGGCATAAACAACATCATATATCTATGCAAGTGTTAGGAGCCAGACGGGTTCTGTGCTCGGTGTACAGTGTAGAGAAGCGTTCAATCAAAATGAAGAATCAAACGGCATTTGAAAAGACCTTTCTGAGCGAGGATTGGAGTGACAGTGCATATGTACGTGCCTAAGGTACAGTGTTGCCTAGCAGACTACTACCAATGAACATAGAATAATGCGTGTGCCATGGCCAAGTCCTTTCTTATGTGGTAACCCATTTGTCCAGCCTTCTGACCTGAGAGCCAGGGTTTGCTCAGCTAACCTTTAACCCTGAGCTCCTAGTCCTAGCCTCTCCACTACAGTACTTTATCAGCTGGAGATTAGACGTGGCGCGTTCATTTACATCGATTCGAAAATCGGGGTCAAATTCCACAAACAAGCCATGGTTATTTATAACCTTGTTTGCCCCAGGTCGAGCGGGTCCCACGACAGATGGCCGTGGCAGATTCATCAGGCCATTAGTCGGCTGTTTGTTATTGTTACATCTGGCAAAGGCTATCAAATCATCACGCTCTCGCTCTAACCTAATGCTAATGGTGATGTATGAATTCAAATGTTACCACTGTGGCGTTAAACGTACGAGATATGGAATCTTTCTTTCTTCACTCATATTTCATAACCCTGTGGCAATGTGCCGTACGTTTACAAATCATATTCACCTGTTCTCTCTTCAATTCCATAACACAAACCATCCACTGTTTAGCGATACTCAGATGGTCTCTAATGTCTTAACAATTTATGATGCGTATCGTTTTTCCACATAACCAACGTGGCTCTCATATATCTCCAAATGTTAATAAAATTTGCTCTACTTCCCACTCCAGTCACTCTGACCGCAAGATCTGCACGGATATAAGAGTTCCCAGGTTACATTCCTCTTATCCCCACTACAGAGCACCATAATATTCTTATAACATCGTGAATCCAACACTGTGTGCATGTGCTGTGTATCTACCAGCTGTTGACAGCACATGAAACACTCGTGCATATTATGATAACCCAATTTCCAGACGCTTGAAATAATATGAGGAAAAGGTCAAACCAGATGATAAACCCTGGGCAACCAGACCCGCTCTTTAATCTTGGCAGGGATGCTATGTTTCAGGCATACCAACAAAAAGCAACCCAACTTGTATGCAGGATGAAGGTATATGTTGTGTTTGTTGATGAACGTGTTCTTTAGGAATGAACAGTTCGTCAGCTCACCTACATATAAACATTACAGAAGCCATCTAGATGTGACAACATTATGTGTCAACAACTGTATACATTTGTGAGAATAAAACTGTCAGAAGCTGGAGCTTCCATGTTTAAATGAAGTTAAAACTGAAAGTACCATTTAAGCATTTCAAAGAAAAATATGGGAAACTTTGTCAGATATACTGAAAAATACTCTGCTGAAAGGTCTCTTCACATGTGCAAATCCGTTTGATTCTTAAGGATGCAGGCTGCAAAATTCCAGTGTTATTGAAATCCACTTGTAGCAAGACACATTCCTTTCACAGATAATTGGTCCTTAGGTTCACCAACAAAAATACAATGGAATGATTATAACCCTCAACACTTGGGAAGAGATGACTGCAAAATCACAAATAATTGTGCAAGAGGCAAACCAAAACCACAAAGACAACAAACGAAATAAACAATGATGGGACAACCATTCACACGCTGATAGCGGGTTCAATCACATAAGCCTTTAACTTTAACAGATTCCTTACCTGCATTTCAGATTCCGAGGCTGATGAGGTAGATTCATCATTATGATGATTGAGATCACTAACATTGCCATTGGGCAGAGTCACTACAACATTAGCAGGAGATGCACTGCTGCTCTTGGGTCCACGGTCTGACAGACTGGCCGTGGAGTTCTCTACACAGCTAATTATATCCCTGGTATGGCTCAAGCTGGAGTTGGAATCCTCCTCACCTTGGACTGGCACAGGGGTTTCTGACTTCTTGTCCTCATCATGTCGCTGCAGCCACGCCTTCTTCATATGATGTGGGTGGCTGGAGCTGGAGCTGTTGCCGCTCCTGTTGAGAGGACTGTTTGTGTCTGAGGGTTTGATCTGAGGTGGGGGGCTGGAGGCACTGAGAGTGTCCGAGTCAGTGTCCACCTGGTTGTTAGCCACCCTGTTAATCGTGTCCATGATCCGACTGTTGTAGGAGTCGGATGTGCTAGGCTGAGGCACATCCTGCCTGGTGGCAGGGGATGCTGCCAAATGTGTGCCACTAGGCAGGGGCTGGGGATGAGAGTCAAGTTTCCTTTCCAGAGGATTGGGCTCAGGTTTAGAGCCTGCCGCAGTGACAGGCTGACCAGCGGCTGCCATCCTCTCGCGCTCTGCCTTCTCCTGGGCATTTTTCTCATCTTGAAGGAATGCAATCTGAACTGTGTTTTCAACAAATGATTTGAAGCTGTCCATGAAGCAAGTGTTCATTGATGGAAGGCTGGTGCCTGTTAATGAAGACGTAGATGAGGATGTCAGTGAACTGGTGCCAGGCTTAGTGAACCCACTACTGCTGCTAGTGGTTGTGTATGGGGATGGATTTGTAATGATTTGGGGTGTAGTCACTGGAATGGACATTGGCTGACTGGCCCCAGGTCCTTCTATCGGTCCCTTTGGCTTCTTTCTGCTGTAAGCATTACTGTCTTTGCTGCCATTTTTTCTCTTACTCCCGGGTGGGCTCAGCTGGGAAGGTTTTGAGCCCTGCAGTAAGTTGGGGGATGGTCCCCCTATGGCATGGGAACCTGGGCTGTGTTGTGGAGGTGGACCTGCTGGGTGGGAGCCCCCACCTTGGCTGTAGATTGGGTTTGGGACCAGGCCCTGCTGGATGAGGCTGTAGCTGTATGTCACTGAGCTAGGCATTGAGACAGGTGCCTGGGCCACAGATGAACTTAAGTAGCCGGGATGGACAGGCAGAGGTTGCTGCTGGTGTTGTTGTTGCTGTTGCTGCTCCATAGCTTTCAGCTTGTCAGTATTGGATGATTTACAAAAGTCCAATGGCTGGGGTTGTGGCTGACTAGCTGCCGGCTTGTAGGGGCTTTGAGATCTGGGAGAAGCATGGGACTCAATGGAGCGAAAGGCTGTGCTGTGAGAAGGAGGTGGATGGCCTGGGCCAACAGGTACAGGACTGGAATGATGATGAAGAAGATGAGGAGGGATACCAGAAGCAGGACTAGTGGAGGGCCGGTCTGGCCGGTGCTCAGGTGTGTGTGCTGGTCTTGGGTGCTGAGGTCTAGGTGATGAAGATGAGGGCGAGTTATGATGAGAATGTGCTGCCACAGGGTTATCCATTTTCATGGGCTTTGGTTCTCGCTTCACAATGACAGAATTATGTGGCTCACGCTTGATGTCCTTAGAAGGATAAGTCTGGCTGAGATGAACAGGACTGACTGCATGGGGAGGAAGAGAGGAAAATGGGAGCTTCTTGTCTTGAATTTCCTCCTTCACTGGTCTAGGTTCTGTAAGACCTCGCTGCTTGAGCTGTTCTGGTGTAATGGTGGAGTGTGGGGTTGGGTAGCCATACAGGCTGAAAAATGGCTTTTGGCTGGGCTGGGGCAAACCTGAACCAGGGTGGTAACCACTGGTACCATATGGGTAGCCTGAATAGGCAGAACTCTTCTCATTTCCACCCTTGTTTATAAACCGTTTATCATCAGGTGGGGGCTCAGCCTCCTGTGGAGAGTAACAAAAATTAATTATTAAAACCTCCTTAAAACCTCATCAAGCTGTACAGTATTATGTAACATGGGAATCAGTGTTTCTTTACCAAAAAGAAAAGCCCCTCCTAGATGTGGATATTCCAGAAAAGAACAAGTGATTGTACTCAGGGTATGCCCAAGCAAACCTGTAGTCAAAGTTTAATATTTGTCTTCTGGACTAGGAACACAGTGCATCTAAAAGCAATATTCAATGACAGCATCCCCACAAACACACAGTGTAGACAGTTTGCACTTTTATTATCATGGTACAGTTTACACCATAAAGTTGGCTGTAATAACAGCCAGCCAGGTTAAAAGCTCTACCCCCCCACCACACACATACAACCTTTAAGTTCTGTAGGCTGTCAGATAAATACATCAGACCATACTGCGACCCAGTTTGCTCACATGATTACTTTCTGCCAAAAATAATATATTTAAAAAAGGAGGCCTGTTCTTTGGTGTCAGACTGATCTTCTTATGTTTACTCATGCCAACTTATACCCTTGTTTTAAAAGGCAACTGTTTTATCTGCACCCCTCCCCCCACCTCCTTTCCCCCAAAGAAAAAAACAACATTATTTATTACATACCTAAGACTCTGTGTTTAACAACAAAAACAGGTATAGTCTAAACAAATGTAGTGAATACTAAATTACACAAAAGATTAAAGAAATCAGAATTTCACAGAATCTCTCAGAACTTCCACAATTTTCTCCTGTTATCTCCAATTCATGTGCATCATCCAGGACACAGTATGTTATAATTTAAGTAAAAGGGCGACAGGGTGGGCAAGAAATATGAAAAATCCACTAGCGTCCAGGTCAAAACTGGATCTGATGAAATCCCTAACATGTTCCTCTATCAGACCTTGCGCTTCCTAAGGTCTATGTGAAACCATACATTTCACTATCTCATGACTAAGTGCTATTTTTAACCAGTCGACTGATGCAACTCTGGTACTCTTAATCATATGAATACCACTGGCACCTGTTTTCCTTGCCAATGCAAAAATCAAACATGCCTGTTGTTGATAGTCTCACCTGAAGCTGTGCTATATCTAAAAATAGTGAATGGCTTCATTACAATGTGCCTCCTGATAAAGGGGTGAAAAGGCACGTCAGGTGGAGGAAGGACAGAAGAATATAGGTAAACACTAAAGTAAATCTCTCATGCTTCAATCAAGCCCCCCAAAGGAGATCTTGGCACAATCTTGCTGATTTTTTTTACATTTTTTTCTTTTTTAAGAACTGAAGGTGGCTGAGAAAAGAGTCTTGTAATACTTGTGTGGCAAGGAAGGTCTTGCTAATGCTGTAGTTCTTCAAAAAAAAACAACTCACATACCAGGACAGAGGAGGAAAGAAAGTGTTGGCTAGAGGGGGAAAGGAATCTGGATGCTGAGTCAAAAGGCTGTTTTGATTATGCCTTACAGTTCTTACCCTCTTGATTTTCTCCTCTTTTCTCTGATCATAGTGCTTTTCATGGTATGCCAGGCCGTGTGGCGGAAGGGGATGGTGGGCTTCCGTCTTGGGAATATATCCTCTCCCAGTGCCACGAGTAATAGAGGGAAACATGCTGATTCCCTGCATTAAAGAAAACAACAGGTATTAGATGGTATTATATTTGATACAAAAACAACACATCATCAGAACCACTAGAGTACCCCCCCCCCC
>JAWQUT010000030.1:564131-588724 GCA_033807755.1 Ellobium chinense
CCCCCCAAAACCAATTCAGATTCCTAGCACAAGCATGGGAAAGAAAATCTTACCACTGCAGCATCCCTGGCAATAACCATCACAGCTTCTTATCACAACAAGGGGGAAAAAAAATCCATTTCCTCTAATAACAAACCACTGCTGGTTAATAAGAAACACACACACACAAATAATAACAGTCTGGCCAATTTCTTACACTGGCAGGCATCATCATTTATTCATGACAACACCTGAGAAATGAATTTGTGATTTGTTTGTGGAAGAGTTTTGAGAAACAAAGCCTGACAGCACATAGCATTAAATCCGGGAAACCTGTTCAGCTATATGTGGCAGTATATCTGAAGCTAGAACTGCACAAAGAATTATGTTCAGCTCAAAACTGTTACATATTATCTGCACCATAGAATTCTGTTCAGTTCAAAACTGTTACATATTATCTAGAGGGCCGATGAAAGCTGGATCCCAAACAACAGCATAAACATGGCCCAATTTCAGCTATGCTCTGCGATATGGACTAGATTCCCAGGCTCGGAATCTTAATCAGGATCATGGCTAGGGTGAGGGGTGGCATTACGATGCTGCAACAGTAAAACATTCTTATGATACTACAAGTGCAACAGTAAAACAAGGAATCATGGACTCTCAATGGTTCATGAGTAGTTCCAGCACCTCTGTTCCTGCACTTTTAGGAGTGAGTCCTGCTCTAGAAAAGCTCCATGTTGGAACACAAAGAACGGACACTGTCTTTCACATTTAGATTTAAAGCCACCACCGAGTGAAGCTTCTACATTTTGAATTAGAAGCTCCATAAACTAAGCATTGCAAGAAGTGCACGAGGGGCAAGAGCTGTGAAAAGGCTGCGTAGAAAGTATAGGAAGTAGTTAGGAACAGGGACAGCGACAATATGAAGCTCGTTTGTAGGATGGTCGATGGTTAAACTAAGAAAATCAATGCCAGGCAGGGTTTCCATCCAGCTCAAGTCCAATCGATAGCTGTGTTCACTGACGAAAAAATATCTCCACGGCAAATTTCCCGACATCAAACAATGGAAACTGCGTACACGGGACGCCAGATCAATACCCTTACTCTTACTCACTGGCAGACAGGCCCATTTTCTCGTCCCCACAAAATTGAGGGATGGTGGTAAGGTGCCGCAGAGGATTCAATGTGACATTAACGCTTTCACGTGCGAGCCTGAGTAATAATGTTTGTTTACTGACAGATGTCAAATGTGATTTCATTGTCCATGGCAAAACACATGCAGAAGGAAAATATATCGCGATTTTCAAGCTAATGTATCTTCAGCAGCTACCTGCAACTTGCTTGGTGCTGTTCCCACTTCGCAAGCAGGGCAAGGAGACCTCAACTTAAGATTACAGGATACATGCGAAAAGTAGACTACAGAGCCTACCGGTATCCGTGGTTTACAGAAGCTGAATTTTCAGTTGCAAAAACCTCATTTCGGACTTTCTCTCCTCTCATCACTCTCCACACGAAAATATAATGTAGTCTTTAATAACACGGCAATGTCTACTTTATGCCCAGACTGTTCCAGCCTTTGAGACGACCCCTCAAACACCAGCCTAACCGGTATAGTCGTGAAGCGACTGCCCTCCCCGCTGCGCTTATCGTCGAACGATCCAGGGCTATTCATAGCGGCTTACACACCGGTGGATAGCAAACAAGCCTACCACGCCACAGGTGCTGGAGTCCTTTGCACAGGGCGGAGGGTAAGGGGGGAAGGGGAGGTGGAAGGGAGAACAAAAGCAACAGCCAGCAGATGGAAATTTGGCATGTACATCGACAAAAGCAAGTTAGTATCGCTTAGTGTTGAGAACATTCTAAGAGCTCGGCCCAACTTGTGCAAAAGTAACTTTTGCATTCCCATTCTATCAGTATTTTCCAAAAGCCTTTTTTTTTTTTTAAGGTAGCAGGTACTACTACTGTAAAATCACAGAACCAATGGAAGGTTGGACTGCAAACAATTCTTGGAGTTACCATGTCTGAATATTTAAATTTAATGTGCTGTAAAATACAACACACCGAAAACACAGCACTGTCACATGATACCTAACCTACAATAAGGTCGTCAAACTCAATCTTCACTTTTTTTTTCGGCCTTCAACTGAAATGCTGAAGGCCTGGTAAAACTATTTGTTACTGTGTTTGCCCTTGCTAGATTACATTAGAACCGTAACTTTATGCCATATATTATCTGAGGAAATTAACTTCAGCAGCTTGTTCATGATACACTCTGTAATGAATATCCGGGTACAATACAGTCACAGCTGAACTACTGAAAGAAGAAGAATATTCGCCCGAGAAAAAAAAATTGCCCGAGGAAAAAGAAAATCGATTTTTTTTCTCTTCCTTAGTTGAGTTCTTTTGTCATGGCGAGTCTGACTTGGCCTCCGGGTTAGACACACTGGGGAGTGCTGAGGCATGACTAACATGACCCCTGCCTAGCGTTGGCTGCCATACCGTCGCGCATTATTGGAGAAATTTAAGAGAGAGAGACACAGAGAGTGTGTGAGAGAGAGAGAGAGAGAGAGAAACACCCCTCCCACCCCCACAATAAACTACAATGTCGTCACAGTGACGTGACCTTCAAATATATCACGCTTTCAATCAATAACTAGACTTCTTCGCTTCGGGAGGCCTGGCCTGTCGTGGGAATAGCTTTTATGCATATAAACATAAAGAAGAGGGAAAAAAATATGATTTCATGAAAATCAGTTCTTGCATACTGAGGGCATTGGCTATGCTCTTTATTCTGATTCTCCCCCCCCCCCAAAAAAAAAAAAAAAANAAAAAAAAAAACAAACTGCAGAGGCTGACGACATGCATGCATTTAAAAGAATAACGGCCAGGCCCATTTAATTTTCCTAAGCCCCTTATGCGGCTCGATTTTCATTATGGAGGACCCAGGTGAGGAAGGAGACAAAAGGGGGATTAAGTTTGAACAACACATGAGGAAAGGGGGGGGGAAAAAAAGCCAATACTAACCTGTTGGCTGGCGAGTCTTGTCAAAGACTCAGCGAAATGCTGATCCACGGCTGCAACGGTATCCACAGATTCTCTCAGGATACGCTCCTGGTTCTGTTTGTGCTCCCACTCCTGACGCTCTCGCTCGAGACGCTCCTTTTCTATCCGCTCTCTCTCCAGACGCTCTCGTTCTATCCTCTCTCTTTCAGCCTTTTCTCGCTCTGCCTTCTCCTTTTCCAGTCGCTCTCTGAGAGGTCAAAAAAAAAAAAATCAAAACTCAGCAAAGAAGTTGCAAGAAAAAAACACAAACAAAAATAAAATCTCCTTGGCAAACAAGAACCCCGCATACCTATGCTGCCAGTATCCTACCCAAGTTCCTTGTTTAACTGTAACACAAGAGTGTTATGGAGATTCAACGCAATAATGCATAAAGAAAAGAGGAAATGGCATGACTATGGCTGGATAAAAAGCTAAAAAGCTCATAAAATGATGCTTGGATGAGATATCTACTGTACAATGTAGACAGCACATCCTCCCCCCCCCCCCNCCCCCACCAACCCAAAATGAATTATGTGTGGATGGAAATAAAATTTGGCATAAAACAGTTCTCTGTCTTTGGGAAATCTTCGTAAAACCTCAGATCATGTTTCTGTACATTATCGCATATTCCAGAAAGTCTCTCCAAATCAAAGAATGCACCACTGCCGAACAAACAAAACTTGAGAGAGCTACAGAATCTCACAAATCACAAGCCAACGTTGTCGACATACAGCACTCAATATCCCTAGCTAGAGGCACGGGTGAAATGTTACGGTTTGTTTTCATTTGCTGTTGTTATGCTACAGATAACAAGGCCAGGTATACTGGCTGGCGTAAAATGGGACAATCATGAAATCAAATTCCAAGAGCGCAGATTATTCAAGTTTGCGGGACCATTCTGAGAAAGTAAACAGGTAGGTATCTGGGACCCAGGTCACGAGCCTACGGGTTTCGCAGTCGTGAGGTTCTATAATGCTTGGCTTTAGTTAATCGCTGTTTTACGATATTCTTAATGTACACAACCTAAACACACGACGTATCTGTTTGACAGGCCCATGTGTGCTGTTCGGTATATCTACACATTCTACAAATGTGCCACTCTGGTTTACAAACATTTATATCTAATAAAAAACAAAACAAAACATGTTTTCGCCTTTGCATCTGCGAGGATTCTGTCAATTTCACATGAAACAGCTGCCGAAAATATCTTTTTAATGAAGGTAACTCCGAATCTTCCTGAATCTCAAACTGCATCCTAACTTCCCCAAATCAGATCTATTTTCTTTGTTGTTGTTTTTTAAATGAAGTGTGCACTCATCGACCCTTTTCGTTTGTTTGTTTTAAACAACACCAACAGAAGCATCCATCGACATATAATGTTTCTCTACGACAAAACAACAACATTAAAACAACAAAGTAATTAAAACCCGGTTCCTTATTTTTTTTTTTTTTACAAGATAGTAAAATTTCTATGTAGGTCACAGTGTAGTGGGAATGGTTACGAAAACAGGATCAGGACAAATTTCCGAGAGACGTAGATCTACACTGGAAACATCCGGCCTCACTGCATGACCCTGACACACCACATCATCATAATATGACATGAGCCTGATACTAGTGATAGAGCCAAGACCGGGTAAAACGGTAAAACCACTCGGGACTCTTCATCTGAGAGAAACATGGCTGGCACTACTGGCAGTGGTCCCAGGCTGAGTTAAGATGCCGGATTTTATCAGGTTTCATATGCTCACTTTCCCGAGACACGACTATTTTTGGACAGTGCTGATTGCTCATACACAGGGCAGGCTGGAATGTCGGGATTTCCCCCTGGGAATACGGTGTTACTAGTTTTCCAATTTTAGCTTACAGTTTATAGATCATTTCTGGAATGCTATCTCGAAACACTACTGTACACTACAGTGGATAAGCGTGGACTATGAGATCAGAGATTTGTCTAGGTAATGAGCCAAGATGAAGGATTCTTCGCACCCCAGCTCTCCCCTTTTATATAAAAAAAAAGTAAACCTTGCGCACTCCGGTCTACATACTGCAACTCATTTATCAAGGCAAGACTAGCAGTACTAGCACGTTTCACTACGACTTCTTTGTCCTGGGAATCACCAATTTAATAATAGCACAGTACTTAACAACGGGATGTAGTTTGTACATGCAGAACACAGAATGTGTGAAATGAGGTGGCTAAAATGAGGACTCTACAGGCTCAGTACTTTTTACGAACATCTCTCTATCCGCGCTCAATCTTCAGATTCAACATTCTGTTCCACAATGTTTGGATCAGACCTCCTCTCGAACACAACAAATACAGTACTTCTGGGAGAGCCAAAAAAAAAATGTATATAATATATTGACTGTCGTTATAAATGCAATACCGTTAGCGTTTTCAAGCAGTCTTAAATGTGCTACTACATTAATAAATGATTTTACAGCATCATTATCTTGCTGCCTGTTCTCAAGTGTATCTCCCTGTCTTTCTGTAATTAAATCACTAATATCTGCATCTGTGTGGGCAAATTCAAAAGCCATCATAACGTCACGAAACGCCGAGCATTTAAATGGATAGCTGTAGAGCACACAGTGTGTTAAGCCAGTATGTCATTAGCCTCTGCTTTGGGACAGCCTGGCTGCACGTACACACGCAAGATGACTCACTGTCATCCACGGTCAACGCCTAGGCTTTCCTGTGTTGTGCTCGTCTGGTTGTTTATACATCACCCCTTCCTCCCAAGAGAGAACACAGACACAGACACATTATGATGGCCTGTTCCCACGGCATTCTTTGTATTCCTTCTATACTGAGGAGAGAACCGTAAACTGCTAAGAAAACATCCCTTTCCCCCAGGCTTTGATAATATCAGTCAAGTGAGGACAATGTTATCTTCCTCCCCCTACGCTGATGTACCTGTGAAGTGTAAACTAGTGTAATATACATTAAGATATCTGGGATATCTACAAAACCGCAAAACTGTCAGGAAAAGTCCGTATACTGTTGGCTTTTGTCAGCCTGTTTTGTTTTCTAAACCAAACTCTCCCGTTCATAAGCTGTGCCTGAAATCTTTTCACTATAATATTAATAATAATATGCTCTAAAGATAATGTATCAGACTAAAAGCAAGTCGCAAAGATGTGAAACAACACTCTTATTTTATCTGCTGAGTGAATCATGACCGAAAAAAAATGTGGATTTGAAAGTAAAAACTGAATGAACCTCGCCAGTGATAACTAAAACAGTCTTCGTTCATCTTCCTCCGAACTTGGCACACTGCTTTGTTATGTTGTCAAAATGGCATTGTATTCCCACGTGTGTATTTGGTGACAAAGTAAGCTTTCAGTGAATTAATATATCATTCACAATGTCCGGGTAACTTTTGTGAAGAAAACCAGGGATACGGTTTACACTTTGAAGAAAACTGTCAGATGTGTAGTAATGATCATGGCTTTCTCATAATACATGCTCAGAATCACAGAAATGGCTTCCCCAGTGGCAAATTTCAAGCTGATCTGACCACCAGCTTTTGAAATATGAGTGGTATGAGATTCGTGGTAATTCGAAAGTTATAATTTGAGGGTTTCACTTCCCCTGAGTACAAATACATTTATACCCTGCAAATTATCACAAGCAACTCCATGCTGCTTCACAAAAGACAGTAGATCACAATATCAAAATCCTGGTATAACAGCTCAAACTAATTCACGGCGAATTTGAGGGCTATATCTGTAGTACAAACTCACACACAATGTAAGCAGACTACACTATAAACATTATTGCGGTGACTTGCTCACGGTGAATTGTTACAACAGACCACGACCCATACACACAGTAAATCGTTAAAGCTTGTAACTTAGTAGCTCACCACAAGTATGGCACAGCTATCGCTATCACTGTATCAGACTGTGTCTTTAAATTTCACGGCCTCGTGTATGTGGGCTGTTGCAACTGTGTGACCTCTTGTGTTATAACATCCCGATAGAGGAAGGCGGGAAGTGCGCCACAAAACTACTGGCTTATCAATCTCTGTGCAAGTACATGCACTTTTACACGTACGTACGGGTTTCTTTTTCCTTTTTGCCCCTTAGACTAGAAAAACTAAGACCGCTCGTGTCTACATCGTATTATCGACACCTTATCTCCAGATGACTTCTAATCTCCGAAATGTGCGACCAAGAACGCAAAGTCGGCAAAGGCTTTGTATAATATTCCGCGCTGAAAAGATTTACAAGACATTGTTACCTTCTCCCTTCTTCTTCTTCACCACCCCCCCTTCCTCCAATGCCTTTTACTTTTTTAATAAGAACATGGCGATCCCGTTTCTGAAAATGAAAATAAAAAAAGTCTCTTCCTGTCGGCATAATGGCTTGACTGCATACGTCAGTGACGCCAGGCGCAGAAGAAGCAAAACAGGGTTGATGGGGGTGCCCTACCTTCCCGCGTCTGATGAAAGCCTTCAATCGCTTACAGTACTGTGCTATTTTATGTACTGGTTAAATTAGCATTTGCCTATCACATCCCTTTCCCTTCCATCAAAACTGAACTGCTATCTCCCTCTTCATGAATATAGAGGCTGGGGAGGGGGGGGGATCAGGATGGGAGCTATTATTCCTCCTGCCCAAGCTTACATTAACACTGCGTCATACGTCATAATATCAACTCAAGTATACAGGTACACAACACATGATATAAGAAGCAGGTGTTCTGACATAGGTCTATAGCCAGTCATTGAGAAATGTAACTACTGTATCTAGTCCCCGACTGCCATCATCCTTTGTCCAATAAGGAAGTAAAAAAAATGTTACCAAGACATCGTCTAGTATAAATATAACACTTTTTGGAGGAGATATGTATATTTTAAAGTGGCTTCCTAAACCTAAAAGAGAGAATGAGCGATCAAGCCAGAAAGAAAGAAAGAAAGGTCTTTTGGGACAGGACAGCTCTTATGTCAATCAGTTCATCTGGTCATAGCACAGAAAACCAGAATACCAAATGGATCATACATCTAGTCCAAAGGAAGAAAGAAAGAAAAACAGAAAAAAAGAAAGAAAGAAAGAAAGAAAGCAGTCACGAGGGTTAACACCACCTGATTCTGCTACATAAAGCCAAACAGTTGTATAATCAAATATATTAACAAGAAGCTAAAATAACAGTCGTTCCCTGTTTAAATTATGACCAGAAGAAACAAAACAAGTGGATGGATTTTTCATATAAAATGAATTACGAGGCATAAAGTGAATGATTGAATGAATGAAACAATAACAAACAAGTGTTAAAACTTTTCGATAGTTTTCTTAGCTGCCGCTTACCTTAACCACTTATAAAATCCACGTCAAATGTTTTATCTAGCCTTTTCACACTGGATCTTCGCAGCAAATGCTTGAACTCCCGCAATGTGTTGACGAATGAGGTATATCACCCACGTAAGCCTTACCTAGCTTTACCCTAACCCCGCCGGTATGATAAAAGCATAAAATCCAAGATGGCTGCTGACCCACTTTGCGGCTTGTCACTGATGCAAGCGGATAACACGCATTATATTCCTGAACACACCGACCGGGCACACTTCAACAGCGCGGGTCGAGGGCGGGAAGAAAGGAGCGGAAGGTTGTCTAAAGAACTCTGTAAACTACATCATTCAGACGGCGCGACAAAAGAATTCTCGACAGCTATTTCTGAAGTTTTTGGGTTTTTTTCCCCCTGCACCGAATGCAGATGAGATGGGCCAGTGCTGGTTTGAATCGATGTGTGCGAGCAGGCTAAAAACAATCGATATTTCATCACGGAAATGGCAGCTTTTCCCAATCATAATATGCCTAGCTACGCGACGCAGTTTATTTTTACTCTGAATGCAGCTCATGAGAGAAACCGGATGTGAATTAGGCCTACTGTATTTTTAAAATCCCCACCCCTCCCCTCCTGAAATAGTTCTGACTACCATTTCTACCTCCCATCCTTGGGATATGAATCACACAAAGAATATTATTTTATATAACGCAGGCATTAATGTAGTCGAAATGTGAGGCTGGACTTCGTGAAATGACACATGCTATTTATTTTCTAAAATCAATGCAAGTTACTTTCAATCACGTGGCTATCAAAACCGGGCGCTTTGCCTGACTCAAAAGATGCGCTATAGAGTACCCGTGACCTTATCTAAAAGTCTGCTCCCCTCTTATAAAAACATTGTTTACAAATACATAAAACAAATGTGGAGGAAGAATTTCAGCCATTTGATGTTCAATTTTGAGCCCAGCACACCATGGACAATTACATTAAATGATATGGGGGGNGGGGGGGGGGGGGGGGAAAGAAAGAAAATGAGGAAGGCATCCTATTTCCCCATCCTGACGTTTTCGCCCTTAACAAGACAGCAACATGATGAGTCATTTCTGGCGGAGAAGAGGAGAGGCTGAATAAGCAGCTACATCATACTACTATGGAGTACAATGCAATAAGGAAGTTATTTCTATTGTGTTGTTTATTTATCCAAGCCAGTGTGAAAGCTAAATATACAATAAAGCAAAGAGCTCAGTCCACAAATATGAAGGAAACTCGCAAATTAAATTATTGAGACTCTGGGTTATCCTCCGACCCTATTCCTTCTCNNNNCAAAACGGTCTACCAGACTAGTAGAGCCATCATTCATGGTATGCAGGCCAGAATAACAACATTACACAACAGCAGAATCTCATGATCTCAAATTTGGTAAAGTATATAATTATAGAGATAATTATGTGTTGCAACCAATCAAAGTCAGGCTTATACTGCTTTTTGGTTAAACCATGTTACTGAGATGGTATGAATCCTTACTGCCTAATTTAATTACTGTACCTTATTTTTTTTACCTAGCATTTTGACCTGGTTGTTTGAAGTGGCAGGGGGTCACAATATTCATGGGGGGAAAAAATCATGTGAAAATCGACAAAGCAAGACAATTATATACCACAGAATTCACCATAGATGTCTCACAAAAATTCAAATTTATCCATAATCACTGACAATTTGCCAATAAAATCAATGTGTTTGCCTACAGAAATCAGTTAACTCTTGCTCTCCACAACAAACAAATTTTAGAACAGATGGGACTATTCCTCCTCAAAGCCTGAAATCTCTGTTCCAATTTTAGTGACAAAAGCCTCATTAGAAAGAACATATAGCTGGAGTTTTGTGAGATAACCTGCAATCTGAGATAATGAGGTTCTACTTTATCACAAAAATTCAAACTTTATCACAAAACTTGAATCAGTCTTACCTTTCAAGAATTTCTTTGCGTTCTTTCTCTCTGCGTTCCTGCTCCATTCGTTCTCTTTCTCGTTCTATTTCTCTACGCTCCAAGTCACGACGCTCAAGCTCTCGTCTCTCCTGCTCTATGTGAATCATATGTTCCCTATGAAGTGCTGCTATATCCCCAGGCAGGATAGGGGTGGAAGGGAACTTGCGCTGCCACAAGGCTTCCAATGTGGCCATAGCTGGGGCAGGAGTGCCTAGAGAATATCCCAGTAACTGTTGCTGCTGTTGCAGCACTGCAAGTTGCTGCTGCTGCTGGGCCCTCACCACTACGTCCATTGAGTATCCATGGGGCAGGGTGAGATGATGTGATATGGACGGCGGAAGCTGATGTGCGCTTGTGTAGGGCAATGTACTGGGCAGTGTGCTGAGCAGACTGCGAGCTGGAAGTGGCTGGACACCAGCAAATGCAGCAGTGGCTGCAGACTGTGATGGTGCTGAAGCTCCTGGCACAGGAGCGTGCACTGAAGGAAATGTTGGCTGGCTCATCTTTTGCTGAGCAGCTAAAATACTCTGAACGTTACTTTGCACAGGATTTTTTCTCATTAACTCTGGATCACGATAAGGATTCACAGCTTCATGTCTATCAATAACCAGGGGACTGGAGCCAGGGCTGCTTCTCACACTGCGTATATCATCCAGCCTTGATCCTGGCCGTTTGTCGTCTGATATGTGGACTGGTACCTGACCATCACTGGCCCTGGAGTCGGCTCGATCTTGTGATGTGTGTGTGCTAGTATTACTTCTTGGTATGCTGGACTGGACACATGTGAATGCACTCTGCCGATCTCCACTGAAATCATGAGGTTTTGTTAAAGAGTTACTTTCAGATCTCTCTCGCTCTACTAAGTGATGATGAGAGGAGAGCGAACTGGATGATGAAAAAATCTCAGCAGAAGCTACTGCTTCTGACCCTGTCTTCCGATCTCCATTGAGGGAATATTTCTCACTGTTTCGATTTCTTTTGGCTAGCTGGTCAGTAAGTGAACGATTAACATCAATACCTTCTGAAATTGGAGTCTGAGTACTCTGGGGTGGGCTGATTGTGCCTCCAGCCCTTAAAATTTGTTTTTTGTAGTGCATGTCCTCTTCAGATTTTGGGTCTGAGGTGGCACTCCCAAGATCTGCTTTGGTTGACGTGCTCTCTTTCTCTTCCGGTGTATCTCTAGCTGGTGAGGAAGCAGGTTTCTCACTTACCAAGTCATTTTTAACCTGCTTCACCTTAACTTCTGCTGGGCTGCTCAAGTTTTCATTTTTGCTGCCTGTTGAGCTTTCCTCTTTGCTAGTTTGCTTTGCTGAGTCTCTGAGTGTGGGTGCAGAGGTTAAAACGTCATTACGAACACTGCTGGTCACACTTTCAGAGGATCTACTGGTAGTGCATGTTATGCTGGTATCACAGACTGATTTCTGGCCATGGTGCTCTGCATCTTCTGATTCTGATACAGTCTCTGCAGGACTCACAACACTACACTGTCTCTCACTCTTCTCTGTGGATACATCTGCTGCCTCTTTATCTTCTTTGCTTACCTCTTTCACCTCTACCTTTTCCTTCTCCTTTGTCTCGACACTACTACTACTGCTGCTCTTGCTCTCAGCGGCGATATCACTGACACTCGACTCAGGCGAGGATGCCGCCTGACCTTTTGAACTATTCACTAGGCCCGAGGTATCCTCAACAGGTTCAGTGTCCTTATCTGCTTCAAGATCCGGAGGTTTCTTGTTCTGCACAGGCTTATCTCTCAACCTGGGCGGCTTTGGTTTAGGCTTTTCTTTGCCCTGAGTGTGTTTCTTGTTTTCCTCCTCGATTCGTTTTACCACCACATTACAAGTCTGTTTACACACGGAAGTGCTACTAGTTTCAAGGTTTTCATCACTTGTAGATTTCTTTATCTTTTTACCCAAGGGGGCTTTCTTTGCTGCCTTTGTTGGAGGGTCAGGTTTCCTCTTTGGAGTCTGCCTCGCAGTCTTCTGCTGAGTTTGTCCTGCGGAAATAAAAGCAAACCAACATGAAACTATATGTCAAACTTCTCAGCACTGTTACTCCAGTAATATGCTTAATCTTATAAGTCCAATATAATGGGTGCAAAGATCATGCAACATGCTTCATATGACCCGACACTCAAGGTAATCGACCGGATGGCCTTCTGTGTAAGATTAGTAAGCGAAAACTGTAGCTAAAATTAGCCGCTATGAAACACGGCTGACTTAACCACGGGTTGTGCACAACAGGGCAAATCCCTCAGCCTAGAGTTTGTCTGGGGCTGTCAGACAACGACGGCGATGACACGAACATACTTGACTTAAAAAAAACAGGGAAAAGTCCAGTGATGTGGCTTTCAACCATTCACACGGCCACGACCGCTACGGCTTTTTACTGCCGGGACGACCTGCACACCAGCCCGGCGCTCAAAATGCAGGGCATACAGCGGGAAAAGATAATAAACACACAGGGGGAACGGGGCCACAGGAAGGCGAACAAAGAAGAAAATGAGGAAAGTGGCTGGCTTGAGAGGACGGGGAAGGGCATGGAACGGGAAGGAGGTAGTAAGAGAGACGGGAGGTCATAAATGAAAACAAGATGAAAGCGGCATTACCAAAAAGGAGAAGAAAACATAAACCTCCCCACCTGCCTCGAGCCTTCTCAGACGTGCATGAAAGAAAGGGCTGAGCGGTGGGAATTTATTTCGCATCATCTTTCCTTCCCTCACCCTCCTTCCCCGCACTCCTCTCCCAAGCTCGTCTTGTAAACATCCCAGTTTCTCTGCCCTAGCTTAGAAGAGTTGTAGTTGGCGGGGTATTTTTAGCCGATGCCGCCGGCGCTGTAATCTTGTTACCACTGATCACAAGCCAAGAGAATACTGATGCGTCTCACGCATCGGATGATTACACTTTTTGTTATTATTTTTTTTTCTCTCCCTCTCTCCTCCTCCTCTCCCGGTTCTCGCAATCCTCCACTCTCTTAGCGGGACTGAGATTCAATGGAACATGGGTGCGGGTGGGAGCTCACACTAGGTGAGGTCGAGAAAGTCGAGAAGGAGGGACTGGGTGGAACGCAGGAATCTTACGAGGAAAGAATGTTTTCGTTTTTTATGCCGACAGCAAAGTAAACCGACATGCGAGGCTACGTGGTGAGAAGGTAAACAACCTGTCTGGCAAGACACTCGCATACTATGCCTATTACCTACTTCGCTGCCATAATACATTACTTGGCCATGTTACTCGGCAATCTCCTGGGACAGGACCGCTCTTGCATAGATGCAGTTCATTTAGTCATTGGTTTAGCCACAAGATCGGTCCTATTCCGTGATTATCCCTGTTACTCTAGGGTAGCAATCAATGCTGGTAACAAACTGGTTTCTGTATCAAAAAGTATGGGGCAGGCAAAATAATAATAAAGAATTCGCTTATTGTAGGTTCGGCTTAAAAGTTACGTACTGTATCATAAAGTACATTAGCAACGTGGCACAATGCTCAGTGCTTCAACTGTGAACTGAAACAGCAGTTGGGCCAAGCACATGCAGTTAATTGCTGCTTAGTAGAAATCATGTAAAACTCCTTAATTTCCATCGTGGCAAGCACGCAGTTTTGTAAGACTATCAGCAATGAGACATGCTGGTACCTTTTTTTTTCTGCTATTATTTCCTATGTTAAGCATGCGGATGCGCGGTTCCATTAATTATGCCAAACTTCATTTTTACATCTTTTCATCATAACACCCTTACACGAAAAAGAAGCCAAGCCCTAGGATCATTCCATCTTTCTCGTATGTCTTGACATACCTGTCAAAATGGAGTAACATCAACAAAAAAAAACCAAAGATAGCAGCAATTTTGCTTTGTTCTTTATCTTTCTTTTGCCGTTAGAACTTCAGTGCTTGAAACCTGACCTCAAACATCGACCAACATCACCGCAGTTAGCCATATACATGTAGTACTAATTTAAAAAAAAAAATTCTCGTATTCTCTCATGTTCCTTGAAACATAATTATCTCCCACTGTAATACAAGAACATTAACCTGCTACCTTACCAGAATCGTGACAAACATCAACAAGGGGGGAGGGAGGGAGGAGGGAGAGAAAGGAAAATCTTTATGAAAACCCACACAAACGAGCTACAATTACTCTGACAGACACTGATCATAAATAAGTAGGCTACTCCACTGTATCATTATTCCCCTCTTCATCTCCTGACACACCTGCCCCTCTGGTGTAACAGAAAACGCCCACCAAAACTAGGTTTAGCGACCAGACAAATCAATCTGAGAAAATACTGAACTTCTCTGAAAGACGGTTCTGTCTCCCCGACGGTTATTACACTTCGTTATCGATTTTCATGTTGTCTTTTTTTTTTCTCGTGTTTTTAATAGGCACACCAAAAGTGATTTTAAGAATAAAAGACCAGCAAAAAGTAATTTCAGATAAATCTTACTGCCCGCGGGCTTAGAGCTTCCATCTGAACAGAGATCTCATTCTCACCCTTCAGACCTCCCCATACCCCTTTCCTTATTTTGCTTTGGCTTCATGTATCTGTTGGTTCTCTCTTCTTTCTATCCCATTCTTCTACAGCACCGGCTGCCCCATTCAGAACAGTATCTCTCGCTGTGTTTATCTCCATCTCTGTCTGCCCCCACCACACACGTCATTTTCAGCTCCTTGCCTTTAACAAAGCCTAATTGTCTTTTCTCTCTCTCTCTCTCATCCTGTCTGTCGTTCTCATCGTGCAGCGCCTCTTCGCCTCCCCCCCCTCCCCCCCACACATCACAATGACATACAATCATCGATCATGTCTACACTGTCTCCGCCCTTATTTTCCTCTCCCTGTCCAATAGCTCTTTTTATATTCAAATTCTGCAGCTACTGGTCCTTTTCTTTAATCTCATCGCCTTCCCACTCTCCCATTTTTTTTCCAAAGCAGGCTATTGCCAGCACCCCGATCTCAAATTCATCCCTTACACTCCCTCCCACCCTCTCTCTTTCTCAAAATCATCCTACATTTTCCTAAACTAACCTATCACTAGCTTCATTTTCGTCTCATCCCCTGCTGCTGTCAGTCCATCTAATGCCGGATCTTCAATTTCCTTTTCCTCCAGCTTTCCACCATTACTCCCATTTTTCCAGTGAAAACCCCCATTTTCCTCCCTCTCCCCACCCCCAAACAAACTGCTAACAGCACTGTCTTGACAGCCCCCGCGTCTCTCCTTCTCTTTCTCTCTATCTCTGGGTTCCGCTGAAGGCGCAAATCACATACACACTGCCACACCGACGTACAGACAGTACAGAGCGCCAGCGTACCCTGGGGGAAAACTAGTGTATTGATTTTGCCGTCGCAGTGCCATTCTTTACAGGGCAGTGTTATTGATCTCCTTCCCTTTCCCCTCTTGTGTCAAGTTTTCCCAGCACAAAGGAGGGTCACCTTCCAAAGGACAAGGTCTGGGGGCTTAGCCTCGACCGGGAGGAAAGGAAAGAGGCAGAAGAGGAAGTAGCGAAATCTTTCGAGCGGGGCGGAGTGAGAGACAAGAACAGCGTTATTCATTATCGAGAGCGGTTAGCCATGATGATGCTGCAGCGGTCTCGAGATGCAGGAGGAATGAGAGAGAGAGAGTGAAGGATGGGGATGATGAAGTGTCGTTGTGAATTAAGTAGCAGGTTAGGGAAAAGGGAGTTGAACTGGAAAATGAGAGAAGGAAAGAGATACAGAGAAGTGAGAGGTGGGATATAATGAACGATATGACATAAGAAGGGGGGAGGTATCAGGAATGAGAATTTGAAAGCAATGTCGGATGGCAACAGCCTACTTGGGAAACTGGGGATAGTAGGGGAAGGCTGAGGCGCAGAGACACAAGAAGAGAGAGAAAGGAAGAAAGGGGTAGGGGAATTAAAGATAAATCATACTCTCGCCTTTGTATCTTCCCTGAACATCTGAATAGCCATGCGCGTGGCGAGGGCGCAATACACCAGCCGAACCTGGCCACGTAGCCAGCCGTGTGTCCATAATGGTTTCTCTTAACACAGGAGTCACTTCGGTGCAATATCAGGGTTATACACGTTTACCGAGTACATGTGCATTGTAAATCACTGCGGCTGCTTAATCCACTCCCCAAAACCCATAAATACGCCGCATCCTGCCGACGAGAGGCAATGCTTGATTCAACAGCAACGATCAAGAAAGAAAAAGAGACGTATTCTATTTTTAAAAAAAAACCCAAGTGCATAAACAGGCTCGTCTGTCAGAAGTCTGCCTGGTTTAGATTTCAGGACGCGATGAATTAACCACACACACAAATCTAACCGTGACCTGTCTTTTTCTAACTAAGCACTCTTGTTAACAAAAAACGCTGCGCTAAGGAAAACGATGGAAAGATCAGGATACATAAACAATCGGCTATCTCGACACAGACAGCCACAGCTAATCTACAGCGCCATGTAAAGTATTTATGTTGTCCGTACATACACATGAAGAGCAGATGTTAAACTGTAAATTTCTACTTGATTTCATAGGTTCAGTTTTCCTCCTATGCTTCATTTCCAAGTTGTCACCTTAAGCTGTAACGTTTGATCATTGGTATGTGTTGCTACTACCTGGAAGTAACTACAAAGGCAGCAGTTTTCTAAGGTAATAATTTGTTATTTCAAACAAAATGTGTGCTTCCCTCATTCTTATACTGTATTCAGTGTACCCTCATCAAGATTAATGGTCCATAATGTTTTATACTTGTATGCATATTACACTTTCCCATGAAGAATATGCAATAACGTTAAGGTCATCATCATTGACTTTTAACATTCTTGCTACTCCTACATGGTTCTATTATCGCCACATTATCTATGATATTTTCTATGGATAGTCCAAACTTACTTTCTACCGTGCTGTTATTCCTGTTGTGGTAAGTCAGTATTTCTGTGACCGCAGAAAAGAATATGGGGTGGAACTCTGATAACAAAACTACCATTGGAATCAAGCTTCCGAAAAGGCGTTATCAGGGTTTTGTGTTATCCATTGAGCTCTTTGTAAGGGGCAAAACAGTTGGGACTGTTGAATGGAAGTGTGTTAAACAAGGTATTGTGTTAAGCAGTGTTTCTATTAACAAGAGCTCAACTGTAATTTACATTCGCAGCTGGGATCGGCTCAATCAGCAAGTCTGTTCTTTCAGTCTGACAGAAGCTAACGTACACCTTGCTACATCCGAGCCGAGTCGGCTGTAGTGTATCCTCTTCTTTCCAATTATTATCCTTATCCAATTAAACATGTCATACTGATCTCCTGATTCGATACAGCTTTGCCTGCAAATACGCGATTTGTATACAATCTGTGTACAATACATTGTGCATGAGCTCACAGTGCACTGGTTCTGTGCCAATATCCCAATACCGTATTCCGGCGAATTTCCACAAGCTTTTATTGTTACAGGGAAAACAAAAGTAAGGAAGAGAAAACCATCCCCGGCGCCGAATCAAATTCAGGTTTTAATACCACTACAACAACACACAAAATGAAGTTCCGTTTCCAGGCTCAAAATGTTCCACAGTTCCTCGGAAGCTGCTTCTATTACAATTCTTCATCATCTGAACATAATTATTTCGATTAATCTTGATCTACATCATCTCGAATTTTCTCTTTTTCTTTTTTAACCACGTCAGTCTTCAGCCAATAGCGACAATCCTCACCGACCTTCTCAATAGTTTAGTCACACTCGCCCCACAACACTGGGCGGGAAATAATACGAGAACTTACCAGAATGGAAACTAGGAATGACAAGCTCCTTTTAAATATCGACCAAGGAAAATAGCAAGTCTTTTTCTAGCTAATGCGCCCCTTGGGGAACAGCAACATTTTATTTTCTCTCTTCTCCCCAACCATTTGAGAGCTGTCAGAACTTGGTTTACCTAAACAATAATTGATTGTAAAATTGCTATGAGATGTAAAATGGGCAGGCGAAAAAAGGGGGGGGTGGAATCAAAACTAGAAGTGCATGAATGCTAATCGATCGATCTTTACTCGAAAGGCAGCATATGGGATGGATCCCCTGGATGACATTTGAAACGCTGATCAATTATGCAATGTTATGACTGAGCGCGGTCCCCGAGCTAAAAGCGGAAAATATTATGACATGGCGCACTGCAGATCAAAATGTCCTTACCCAGTTGCACAGCTAATTAACGCAAACACCTCTTCTTAATGCAGCTATGCATAACAAGCCAGAAATAGCCAGGCGCTCAGCCGTGGTCTGTCAACTGAGAAAGTACATAACTACCACAGCATACGAAGAAAAAAATATGCTCAGCAACGTGAGGATAAACTGACAACATTCATAAAGAAGGAAGGCCTGGAGTGTTTACTCCAAGATAACACTATCACACAAGCACAGCGAAGTCAGTCAATAGACGGGTCAAATGGCGAAGCCTTACACAACCTCGGCTTGACGTCATCGTGTCTAATAAACAGGTCTGATAAACGAGGAGCCGAAACATCCGCTTAAAGCAAGCCCGTTAAGTGTTATCAAACACACGGAATACATGAGGCTATTCGTTATCAGGGATCACTTTCAACAAAGGTCTACAGACTTTGACAACCGGCTCTCTCCGATTATCAATTTCAGGCTATATTGTACTGATATCGCCATGTGTGCCTGACACTTGCAGCACGCTTAGATCACATCCGCTATGTCCCTTTTTTGTCTCTGCCCGAAATACAGAAATTATCCAAAAATACACGCATACTCTGCAACATTGGCGAACGGCTTGAGAAATTCCTATTTATCCATCCATGTACTGTAATCATTACAGGCTGTCACAGACTATTACAGTACAAGGAAACAGTAGACGAAGTCAGTTTCCAATAGCTCACATCACAATCTCCGGAGCATATGTCACTCTCAGTGGGACATGGTAGGTGATTTTACATTGGTTCAAAACACACATTTTTCAGTGTGATCTTGTTAGGTTCAATGCTACTATCTGGGATATGAACAGTTTCCATCAGAAACCAAAATCCATGCAGACATATAATCAAGTTAGAACATGGATGTGATTAAAGAAAACAATCATGAATGGTTTGGATGTAAGTGAGTTTTTCAACAACTTGCCTTAACGTGTGGTTCCAGACATAATCAGACAAAAATTCATTCAGCACTGTAGTGCCAGATTTGGAGGTAAAGCTCACAACAAATAAAGCCTAGTTTCATGTACAAAGCATGTGTTTATCTGGGATCAGTACAGTCTGGGCAGTTACCGCAGGCCTGAGTCAGATGACGTCAGAGCCAATAAGGGCTATCAAAAGTCATCTGTTACATTAGCTGATATCAGACCTCTTAATGTGTCATTCTGAAGTCCCCCTGACAAAGTGAAGTTTTACAAAAATGTATCTGACATTCCAGTTACATTATGTAACCCTCTTTCACTACATATACAGGAAGTGCACTCAAAAATGACAAATTTCTACAGTTGAACTGTCTGGGATATTCCAAATTAGTCAAGGAATAATTGAAAAAAAATTGAAAAAAAGAAATTTAATCTCTTGCTTTACAAGAATTTTAAAAAAAGAACTAAAATATTTGGGCACATTTACATCTGTCACTAACAGAAATGTTGAAGGCGAGTCACTGAAAACCACACCACACATCTGCCTGCTAATGTATTCCATAGACTGTTCTGACGGCAAGGGAATCAATATATGGCTTAAGAGGACCTTGAGCATTCAAACATTTTCTTACATCTGTAACTTTCTTTCAAACTGACATTTGGGGGATATGAAAACTTTAAACCACATTCGAATTTTTTAAGAGGAAAAATTCAGGAATTTCAGTTTAAATTAAATTTCACAATACCCTCCTTGTTAACAGAGGACAAAAACAACAGAACCAACCTCTCAAGGTAGACCCTTCTGTACTGGCTGCTGCCGAAGTACTTGTGGTTGAAGAGGCAGCTTCGGATGCTGCTGCGGCTGCTGCTGCTGCTGCTGTTGCTGCTCGTGACTTTGTGCCACTGCTTCTATTGCTGCCACCACTACTTGAGACAGTCACTGAAGATGTGGTGCTGCTGCTTGTGGAAGTGGTGCTACTGCTAGGGTACTTCAGTTGACTTGCAGTGTTGGTATTGCTGCTGCCCGAGTGAGAGTTTACAGTTCCACGACTGATGCTAATAATCTGTGGGAGAGACAGAAAGGGGAAAATGTGATAATCAATACATATGACATCATCGTCAGATTGGTATGCACGGGCAACTCCTAAATCCGTCCCCATTCCCGACAGTTTCTGCAGTCGCGTCAACATAAAATATGTGTGGTAATTGATTCTTTCTCTTCTGAAGGGGAAAAAAAACCTAGGAGTGGATGAATAATGGCGGCTCTCGATGCTTTGTGTGAGAGAGAGAGAGAAAAAGAGAACGATGACCGGGATGCATGAGTTTGCCAACTCTCTTAGGGAGCTTAGCAAATGTGCATAATGAGCATTGCATGCATGGACCCACTGCTCGTGATTGACATCAGTGTATTCTGTAGCCTGCTGCGCCCCCCCCCCCCAANCCCCCAAATCCCAACACAGTAACAACAAAAACAACAACAAATAACCTGCTATAACAAGACATGCCCAAAGGTTTTCTTCACGCAATTTTTTTTCTTTGTTTTTTTAAACCATTCCCATCGTTTATCATACTATCAATAACCATATTATAAATAGGCAAACTGTCCATTAACTGCTGCTTGAGACTTTTCCTAATGTCGTTATCAAATTTACAATTACGAAATGAAGTCACACTCCTAATGCTGCATAATCAGTCTTCTCTTCAGCCACCTTTCCCGACCCTCCTCTCCAGGAAGAACGCGACGTTTCTTGCCAGTATGTATGACCTTAGTTATAAAGGACCCGCCTGTCTAATGCACTGGTATTTTTTTTTTTTAATCGGGCCTCTCATCAGGGACAGAGATAGATTCGTGCCCTCGAGTTCAGCCATTAGTCATGGCCTGATGAAAGATAGAGCTCATTACCATACCGGCTTTCTGACACCGGGGCTAGGACCTCTTCGCTTCCCGCAAACAGAAATCCGGGTCACCCGTCAGCCCACGGTGTTACACTCTTTCTCGCCTATTTCTCTCAACAGCAAAGCAGCAGTAAGAACAAAAACAAGGACACCATTACCCAAATCACCCATTTTCCAGATGAAAATAGGCTTTGGAGTGGGATAATTTTCAAACAAAGAATAGAAACAACATTAACAATAAACGACAGAATGAACTACTGATGAATGCTTCTGCCCTTTATGAATCGGTGAATGACGTCAGCTAGCAGCTCCCCTCCCCCCATAAAGGAAACAAAAATCACAACTAGACTCGTCGCTTCAAATAAGACATAAAATTGATTTATGAATACATGATTTGCTATAGAGCTACAAATGCGTATAACGTCATTCCTGTTGGTAGCAATGAAAAGTCATAGAATATTACGTGTGTCCTACTTTTTCACTGCGTATAATAACGGCCACTATCATTCTCATAGAGGTTACTGTGGGGGTGTGAGAAATTAAATGTCACTGTTAGAACTGATTCAACCACCCCTTCTCCCCCCCCCCCCCCCCCCNAGAAATAAAAAAAATAAACAAAAACAAAACAAAAAAAAACAAAAAAAACCCACAACACACACACACACCGCAATCTCTACTCCTATGAAGTTATGTTTTTAACTGCTTATTGAAGCTAGCGGAGCTTAATGTCATTTTCACGCCTATTCACCTACATAACAATTCTAGATCAACTGTGACAACACTAAGAGAAAACTATCGTAATGAACAATTACCATCCACTAGTCTAACAACAAAAGGAGAGACCTTCTTTCCACGACATCATGAACTCAAGAAACACAGTATGAAACTATGAGATTCTTTCACAATCAGTCCTGAAATCTAAAGAGTCCAGTGTGCATATTATCGGTCCGCTAAGTACAGTACATGTATACGTCCCCTCTTCACGAAGTCAGTGAAACATAATAACAGCAGCCAGCCAGGCGCAGATCATAAGTGTGGCTTCAAGTGTGTGCTTCAAGCACATGAATCACAACTACTTCCATAATAATACACTATTACGAACCAGAATAAAACAGTCAGCGACTTTACAACATTATCACACACACACAAAAAAATGGTTCTTGTTGAGCTCACAGAAGTTTGGTAGTGCACAATTTTGACTGGACTCACACTTGAACAGCTACAGAGATCTGTGAAGGCTTAAATCGAGTGCGAATCAGAACGAAGCGAACTTCACGATCTAACATAGGCAGCAATCAAGACTGGCTACCAACTGCCTTCTACATCACAGTGGCCCACATAACACAAACATGATGGGTGTAGAGTGTGAACAATCAACCATACTGGACTTGCGTTCACCACGTGAATCGCACCGACACAAATTTAATCATTCTATGAACGATAATAGATTGCATCCTAGACGTGTGAACAACTTCCGAGCTCACGAGTCATGTCCATACTGGAAGCAACTCCAGACATCAGGTGTCTTGTACTGAAGTGACAGTGCAAAATGACATTGGACTCAGTGGTGCTATGAAATGCAACCAACACATGTTTCGTTCCGTCTGGCCACAATATGCAGTATCACTGACGGCATAAGAAGAACAAACAACTTAACGCAGGCTTATTTCTAGAAATTAGAACACTTTCTACCAATGGGGGCAAAAAGCCCTACCAAATACATTACAATACTGACGACTGTCTGACAGGACACACACGGTGCATAGAACTTGTATGTCACGAGTGACTGTCCCGAGTCAAGAGGGGAAGATAAACCCACTTCATCACTGTCATTATCGGGACTCTTACTCTCTTACTCGCTCTTACTCGGAAGTTGCGAAACTCTAATCCTGGCCAGCATGAATAATCACCACAAAAACCTCTTGACACTATCGATTACGGACTAACCTTACGGCTGACACGGCCAAAATAGTTCGCCTCTTACTTAGCGAACGCTGAAACTCGTGACAAGCCTAGTTTACCTCTATCACTATAGACTACATCATGTGCTGTATACTATAGACTACATACCGGTGAAGGTTAATCCAAAACAACATAATACGAAGGTATGAACACTACAAAATGTGAAATTCCAAACCTGGAAAACCGGGAATAACCAAACAGCTGATGTATTACGAAGGATAAAATCCAAAAGATCACACAAGGACTGAAGAAGAAAGCAGTGTTTTATTCCTACATCTTGAATCCCGAATGACAGACAACACGTGTAACCTTATGAGCCGATAAAATAAAGTCAAGAGTTAACCCAAAAAAGTTTCCAGCACACACCCAATGCTGAATCATAAGATCCAAAAATAAGGATGTCTAAACTGACATTAAACAAACTAACATGCTGTCTACAGCAGTGAGATTTTATGATCCTTTTTCAACAACACAGCCTTCGTGCTGCATATCAAAATGTCAACCCCACTGTTGTGGATGTGGCTATATCTAACCGAAACACAGCATGCTTCATGTATGGATGACGTAAGCTGAATATACAACAGCAGAAGGGTCGAAAGTATCAAATAACAAGTCATGACTACATAAACGATTTTCCCACATCAATGGTACACAATCTGGAGATGATTTTTTAATCAAAATAACTTAAAGGAAACACCCTTTCATCTAGTGATGACGTCGGCAGACAGCATATTAATTTCTCTGACAGGTTATCAGTTGTAAACTATGTAATCCTTAAAATTATACTGCCCAAAAATATCTCAAGAGTCATACATGATAACCAGACCCATACAGATGCATTCCTACAGACCTAACGGAACAATATTTTATTTCAAACATCATGCGCAATAAGCATGCCCCGCATACTTACGTAAACAGACTATAAATTCACTTCCCGATATAAGTGTCCAAGGTAATCTGAATGAACGTCACAAATATACACAAACACATGACGCATTTTCGGCGTACTGATACCTACAGCATCTAGTGTAACTAATCTTACATGAACATTTAACACCAACAGACAGCACGATTCTGACTGAAGATCATGCTAATTCTGTACTCGACTGAGTACTCACCCCCTCTCATCCCCATCCCTCCCCTCCCCCCACCAAAAAAAAAATAGATCGGAAAATTACATCTGCACAGTTCCCACACTAAGGCACGTCTGACAGCTTCATCCTGTACTTCATTCCAATCTAACCACGCAGACAGAAAGACTCATCGTACATGTAAAAAATGATGATGACATTTGACACAACATGCCTAAAAGGTCTAGCGAAACCATCAGCAATTAT
>JAWQUT010000030.1:590862-602510 GCA_033807755.1 Ellobium chinense
TCTCTCTCTCTCTCTGTTTCTCTTCTATCACTGGGAAAGACGGCTTTCAATAATAACATTAAGTTTTATACATGAACGGGATCCTAGCTGAGATATCCATGTCGACGAACACCTGGGAAAGAGTGAATTGATGGAAATACGGAGAGAAGTAAGGGGGGGGGGGAACAGAAAAGAACAAAAATGAGACGGCGGAGGCGTAGCGTGAAATTGTGAAATTGGAAATGAGAGAGAGAGAGAGAGAGAGAGAGAGAGAGAGGATTAAAACAGCGAACAATGACAAACTGAAAAACAGGTCGTACTTATTGTGCTTACGTCACAGGGCTATATGGCACAAAGAGGAGTCTACACGGAAAACAGCTTTAAGGCTAATGCTTTTTGTTAACATCGGCAGTCTAGCGTACAGTTTACCTTCCGTTCACCAGTGGGGCGGTTATGGGTGAGGGAGAGGTGAAAGAGAAAAAAAATGAGGGGGGGGGGGGGNNNGGGGGGGGGGTGGTTAGGTGAAACCGATTAACAGCACAACACAAGGCTAAGGGGGTAATGTGGGGGGAGGGAAAAATGATTCAGGGTTGCGGAATAGAACACGTTTTAAAGGGGAGGGGGAAAAGAATAAGTGAAAGTCTATGGGGAGAGTGACAGGAACAGAGAGAGCGAGAAAAAAAAAATGTTACAGAAGCGAAAGGAAGGCACTGTGGAAAGGCGGTAGTGGCAGAATAGGAGACAATAACAAAAACAGCAACGCAGAAGGGGGCAGAAGTTGGTGAGGATGGGTGGTGCAGGAAGACAAGGGGAACAAGAAAAAAAAAACAGTTAACAGCGGGACTGCTGCTGTGGGAGGATTAGATCCAAAGTGGCTGGAGCCAGGGCTTATGCTGTAACAGGATTATCTGCTGCCACTCTGGATAAGAACACTCCCTCTCAACTGGTCTGGCTTACTTGGCTGGTTGGCTCACAATGGCCGCCCAATACACCAGTAGACTAAGTCTAGGCCATAATAATAGCGGAAGTGTAAATGAAGTGCGCGTCTCACCTTTATGGCACAACCATTGTGTACCTGTCTTCGCGAGTGACAGTATGAGAGCTATTAAAACAGGTCTGATTCAGGGTCCTCCTCCTCCTCCCCTCACCCCTAACCCCTCCCCTAAAAATACCCAAATACATTATTCATTACGTTGTTCTGCAAGGCAGAGCCTCTCAGCATTCTACCACAAAAAAGTCATAAGTACACTACAAGTCAAATACTTGTAGAAGAATGGCTGCGTTTTTATAGTGCTGGTCTAAACATAGCATAACAGAACAATCACAACACCAACGGTCCCTGTACCATACTGGCACGTCCTCCACAAAAACATCGCAGTCTATCATTATCTTTTTTTCCCCTTTATCGCCACTCTCACTCACTCCTTCTTACTCTTTTTATCTCTTATCACATGTATACATACGCACGAACCATTCTGCAGGTTGAGAAAAGAAAAAAAACCCAAGCTGTTACAGCTGCACAGCCATAAATCACACTTCAGACACTGAAAGGCAACAACCCCACACAAGAATTTCCGAGCACAACCTAGATTTACAATCTGAGAATAAAGAGCGATGCATGCAGCAACCGCTAGAGGCTCCTGGCATGCAATCTGAGGGAGTTCGACGCATTAACAGATTAACCGAACACTCTACGTGTATTTATGTCACGCTAACTGTTTCAGCCTGATTTACATCAGTCTGAAATGTCCTTCTTCATCTTAAGTTTGTTGCTTGGAAGTCTCCAAATAAGGCATGCCATTCTAGGGGATCATAAATTATTTTCATTTAACTAAGTTTGTATTACTGATGAAATCCAGTCCATAAGCAAGAGAAAGAATGAGGAGGAAGACTCGGGAAATGGCAAGAAAGAATGAGCAAAGGACAGACAGAGGAAGGAATTAAGAGTGCGAATAAGACACATAAATCAGAGTTTCATGAATGTCTAAATTATATGCCAGAAAGATGACAAGAACGAGTGATCTATATGAAGCAGCAAAATAAAATTGCTTCAAGCTCCCCAATACTGAGCGAGAATACATTCTAAACACGGCTCAATTCTGGGGTCATGAATAAATTCAATGGCCAATAAAATGATGTATGCCATGATCTGTTGACTCATATTATGAGCAATGCAATGGCATCGACAAAGACAGGATGGACGAGATATAAAAAGGGAAGGGCAGATGCGTGTCGCCACCTTGGTTGTTTAGGAAGTGCAGTCAGGAACCGCCTGAGCGGCATTGATTGGCGCTGGGCGCTTTGAAGGGAATCGTTGTCTTCATGATTCATTCCGATTGCTCAGTTGGTGGCCACGCTGGAAGACAGCCTTTTGGCCCAGATTTTTACTTGTCCACCACACAGAAAAGGAACATAGATCTTCTACCAATAAAGAACAACATAGTGGCTTCACTTGTTCCCAGCAACTCAAAAAGAATGAGAATACTATTTGAAGAATGCCTCCGTAACTTAAAATGGTATTTATAGCTTTTTACTTGCCAAATTTTAACATTCTAACTCTGGCAGCCGGAGGGAAAAAAAATCTTAATTCACAACATGCGATTTCGCAAATGTCTCATTCCATCTCTGCCACCCACCTAACAGAAGTCTTCAGCCGTCCTCATGAGTGTTTGTTAAAAGCTCTAAATAGCCAGAAATAAACGAACACTGGTTTGGAGCAGTGTGGACATGTGTTGCACAGGCTGACGTCAACAACAGGGTTAATTACCTACTACATGTCCTGTGGGAATATCTCCTGGGCTCCTGCCATGTTTTCAGACTGCACAAAGGAAGTTGTTTGTTCTGAGACACTTATGCCCGTTGCAGTTGTTAAGGGTGGGGAATTGGTCTGGTCTTCCTGTCATATTATTGATACCGGTAGCATCAATGATTCTAGGCGACATTCATGAATAATATTTCATAAGCAGTTCCACATTTAATTACTGATTGTGTTGGAGGGCATGCATCATGTTTTGCGCTGTTGTCTATATTTGACGCATCCATAGCAATCACTGTCCACTGAAGCAGGAATACAGTCGGGGAGACAATTTGTCATAATGATGTGTCTTATTGAATAATCAATATATTCATATCAGATTTAGTAACTAATTCAAATGGGTAGCACAAAGAGAGTGCTGTCAAAGCAGAAACTTTTTTTTAAAAAGGCAAAACGTCTGGCAAATCATAAATGGTAAATATCGGCTATAAACAGTTCGTGTTGTAGGGTGGAGGCCACCATAATAAAAACAGATACCTACGTGCTTATGACCTATAGTGTCTTCTACAACCCTTTTGAATGGCGGTCGTAAATAAAACCACCACACCACCTTGCCATATGAAATGCATACAGACAGGGCTGTTACTGTCTCTTACGGCGCAGGCATGTGAAACTCCTTTTGTGCGGGAAGAATAGGCCTGGGTCCCCTATTCAAAGATTGGGGTTTCCTAGCTTGGTCACGTCCCCTTCTACTTGTCGCCGCGTTTTCCACAGAGGATGACCTCATTCCGGTGAAAGGACTTTTTGCTTGCTTTCCGCTTGTAGAAATCCTCAACCAGCATGGCTGACTGGTAATTTGTGTTCAGCGAAGTTTATCATGCAAATGACATTCACCCCCCTATGGCTTTGACAATCTATTCTATTCATGATCAGACTGAACGGGTGGCATAGTGAAATTGCACCTGGGGAGATGAGGTCCATACTCTTCATCCTGACAATTCAATAAACTCAGTCCTAGCTCTGCTACTGGTTCCCAAACTTCTATTAGCTCTATTAGCCTCTTGGTTCGGCATGCTATACCAACCATGCACAAGAGAATGCCAACAGTGAACTCTGAACAGCTTCCTTTTCGGGTCCTAATCAAATCACGAGCCCGTTGATCAGTTCACTGGAAGCACAAGCATCACAGTCGAGGGTGTGTATGCGTTACAGTACATAGGGGTATTGCAACCAGATCAGAACCTTTTGGAAGGAACCATTTCGGGGATCATTCTGACCTTCTGAACGCTTTGTGTACAAAGTACTCAAAACTATCGACCCATCCTTGCACAGGGGACGGCCCGAACTAACAAAACCCGGTGAAAATCGTTATCCGCAAGCTGTAGCCTGCCCTATGACCTGCTGAGGACTTCGGGGACTCGTGTTCTGCTGATAAAACCTAAGGACCCCTCCATGCGAGGCAGCCAATGTCTTTCTGGCTGGACGGGGCTGAATTTAGTAGCAAACATTACCGAGCCCAAACAATGGCACTTACAGTACACAGAAACACGTCCCCAGGGTTGGATTGTGGCCTGACGTCAGTAATCCAACATAAACACACAAGCAGTAAGCCTTCGTTTCAGGCCAGATTTGACAGATATATTTGCTTCGCCAAAGCTGTCAAACAGGCAGCGAAATGGAGACTATGGATCCGAAAACTCTATGCTTGCCAGAGCGTTATTTCGAATAAGAGCGATATCGATCGAAGATATTATGGAACGTTCGATAGAGGCTTTTATCCATTACGATTAATGCTAGGGTATAATATTATCGGAGCCCTATGGCACGGAAGGAAAGGGTCAACTGGTATTTGATTCACCCACTCGCTCATCGTGTTTTCAGAAGCGATTTTCTGAAGTACGCGGCCCACTCATTTGCACTAAGCGTACAATAATTTCTTGAGTAACGTACGTTGTTACTTCTAGACAAACAGGCATATCATGTGAATTAACACGATCCGTATGCCATTGTGAGACATGCAATGGAATATAATATCCATAAGATTACCAACCTTACGCTGATCCGGCCTCCTTTCTTCTCCTCTTCCTTTTATTTTCATGCTCGGTAATAAAGAAACACACAAACACACACACTCACACAAACAGAAACCGCAAAGATAGGCGACCTAGCTATGTGCGCTATCTCTTATCGTTGGTTTTCATGTCAAGTGCTCCTAAGGAACGCCGTGTACCTTAATTTCAGGTTTAATAAGAGGCTACGGCAATAAAGGAGACCTTGAGTCGATAAAAGCCAAGTGTAACCCAACCATGTGACCCATGGAGTGGTTGCTGAATACACTATTTATGGCCCATGCAAGCGGACGTTAAGTGTCAGCGGGCTTGACGGATGTGGCCGGGGAAAAACAGCTGTCCTACTTACATGTCCCCTGCTAAATCATGTTACACGGCCAGGGTCCAACATGTCTGATGGGCTTCACCACGCGTTACGTATGGGAGTGTAAGCTACAGGTTTGTATGCTAGCTAAATTTGTCACTGACTTCACAGTAACGGCAGACAGTGTAATACTATTAAGTGGAAAGATATCCTTAGGGTTTCAGTAGCGAAAGTCTTCTAAGTGATGACAAGGCACCACACTGACACCAAAAGAAACGTTTGATATGGAATTAACAGCACAGCTGCAACACCAATATATGCACAACAGCATTAAAGGCAACAACAGTCAGGAGGTATGGATGTGTCACGCTTTTCATGTTCGCATCTGACGTTTACAGCACCACTCATTCTACAAGAAATCTTGCTTTGTGTCACGCCAACAGGCAACGACCCCGGTGACCTTCAACAACAACTGCGCGCTGTATATTGAACGTAACAAGCCTGACAGTATCATAAACGTCAGCAGCACACAGTCTAAGAGAACGCTGGATCCGTTTATTTAAAGCAACGGGGTATGCCTTTTCAGTTTCGCTTGCTCTGAAAAATGTCAAGACCCGATTGCCAACATCCTTGAACTCGGAAACGCATTTATGGCGGTAGTCTGGAAATGAGATAATATCGATTTTGTTCCGACTCAGACGCGGCAAACAACAATTACTACAATACATATGCAGTAATTGGAACCTAGCAGAACAAAGAAAATCTTCGGGCTCGTTACAAGAGCTGGCTTAGGAGTACAATCTCGTCTTGGCGTGTGTGATAAATGCGGCTCAAAATACCTGGCGTATGTATGCACTACTAGGCTCAGTGTCTGGCTTGCTCTCTGATCAATTAACACGTCAGATCATATAGACTATTGCGTTCACCTTCACACCCCCCCCCCCCCCCCCCCCCCCCCCNCCCCCCCCCTCCCCGCTCCACTCAACCAATAAAAGACTCTCTTACAATCAATCAAGCAATTAGAGAAAGATAAAATACCCAACACATATCCATTCACTTCTCAGGCCACCTATTAACAACCAATGTACATATACAGGTATATATAATCCTCACGATGTTAAAAACAGTATTTGAGGACAAAGGTTAGTCAAAATCAGACTTTGGCTACGAACTTCGGCCTTTCTTCATGGTAAACGACCAAAACCATGATAATTCGTCTCTTTGTACTTGATCACTAAAGGGACCACCACACTCATCAACAAGCGGTATTCTACATAAACGGATGAGAAATTATGTGTGAAAAACATATGCAGGATATATTACTTAAAATGGTAGTTTCGAGGTTTTCTGGGTCACAGCGCTCTGAGAAAATCACTGAACAACAGCCGATAAAGAACAAAACAGTCATGACATAACACTCTTATTCCTATCAAATCCTGGTCGATCGATTATCGTGGGTACGGTTCAGACAAGTCTAATGCCGCACGTACAATGACATGATGAAATCTGAACGTTTTTATGTCACACAGGAACGTACCGTTACAATGCGGATCTTGAACTAATACCCATATCGCTAAACCCGGTTCAAAAACAATCATTAACTGAGGTGTAACAAAGACTGTATTACATGTACTTGGGTGACACCGATCTCACAGATTATACGCAATCTTATGACAAAAAAAATTCATCAGGATAGACGCCATTATCTTCCACAGCATTGACTTTAGTACTGATTACACACGATGACTAAGGCTAGGGTGTTGTAATGGGAAGGTTGGCGAAGGAAAATCACAGTGGTAACTAACAGTAACTATACTTTCGTACATGTATTGGATAACAGTATATGGTATTATGATGATCAGCGAGACTAAACACACTTCCGTTGGCAACAAACTTCACAACAACAACAGTAATAACAACAGTAACATTGACAATAACAACAACAACATATAGGAAATCGAGACAACACTTTTACACTAATAAGTGACTTAAAAGCCTACTCACCGCTGATGAATCCTTGCTGCTTTGCTTGGTGACAGTACTACGTGGTCTTCGGCGCTGAGCTACGCCGACGTCAACTCCGTTGAGTATGGAATCCACAACTGGAGAGAAAAGAAATAAGGCTGCTTTCAGCTCATCGTCCGTGAGCGACACCAGGCTCATGGCAGACCGTGCACATGGAGCAATGGGCGATAATAAAGAGCAAAATGGATGATAATCATTTCACCTTTATATGCATCACAGGAGGAAATCGATTGTGGAAAGATGAGCAAATAATACGGCGATAGTCCTCATACATGGAGTTTGACACATCGACGTCAAAGGAAGCAAACATCGAAACGGCATCAATAATCAAGCCTGCTGGTTGTCTTCAAACGCGGGAACAAGAGCATGAGCAAAGAAAACCCGCTCTAGAAAAATATGATTTGTGTACATTGGCTAACGGAGCCATGAAAACGCTGGTGTACATGAAGAGAGAAAACACCGATGAGTGTGTGTTAGGGTGGTAAGAATGGGAGGGCCTAAGGTATGAGGCCAGTGCAAAGACATAAAAGTAGACGGGGGAAAAATAACATGAAGGGAGTGAACGACCAAAAAAAAAAAAAAAATTACAGAAGGGATTGTCGGTGACGTGCCAACTATATTAATCTAATAATCTAGCGAGAAGAGATGGGATTGGAGACCAGTCGGGGAAGGGGTTGAGAAGAAAGAAGAATGCTCTATGTACCAAACCAATACTGCACCTGAGCTGTATTATTATCACGGGGCAAGGCGGGCAAACATCCTTCTTACTCGCTCGGGATAATCACGCTACTGGTATGCCTACATTAAGCGGCGATCCTCCCCCCCCCCCACCNCCCCCCACCACATCTCCTTTCCTGTTAGCTCTCTTTATGTCTGCTTTCCGCGTGTTTTCTTATCTTCTCCTTTTCACGTTTTTACTCTTTACGATGCAATAAATACATCCTCTTTCTCAGCCAGTGTTTATACTGTTTCAACTGCTGCTATTTCCTATTCATTTCGGCCTACGCCTTCAGAAAGCTGTCCTACCACCGCCTCTCTCCATTCTTTCCTTCTATTTTACTTCTTCTTCTCCTCTTCCCCCCCCCCCAAAACATACACACCTTTCTTCTTGTTTTCCACTTTAGCCTACCTTCTATGTCTCGGCTATCTCTCGTACAGTACGCTCTCTCTCCTTCCCTTTATTTATTTTCCACGTTTGCTTAGCCCCCAGAAATGAAAGACCCTCGAAAAGCTGCCGTCCTATCAGCACTTGAGACCAGGTCTGGCTAGTGCCTCTATCTCCTGCTTTATCAGGGCAGCCGAGGGGGNGGGGGGGGGGGGGGGTAATGGTAGGTATGATTCCCCTAAGCAGGTGACGTGTATACAACAGTACACAAAACTGGGCTTAATTCCCCTCCGAAGAGTTCATAGGTTCACGGCAAGGAAAGAAAAAAGAAAGTCTCCCATCTCCGAGAACATATTGGCTTACTATAACCGCCTGAATAGCTTTACGTCTCCAATGGTAAGGTTCTCTGTCAAAACCGCGGATGTACATTGTAAGCACTTTCATAGCAGCAATAATACTAATAATAACAGAGAATTGCTTCCTTTCATGGCTCCCCTTTCCCCAACCTCCTCCCCCTCAGCATGTTTTTCTGAGCGCCAATGATGTGCGTTGAAAGTAATAAATGACAAAAAATAAAGCTGTAGATCTTACCCAATATCGACAGCCACGGCTAATAAAGCATAACTAAAAAGTAAAGAACAGAAAGAGAGGGAAAGAAAAGTTTACGACCGAAACATAACGATGATACAATATAAGGATGCCTCTTCTGTTCACACAGTGACCTTTTTATAGCATTTTAACCTAAACCACTGTAAAAACTTTTTAAAAAAAGAAAAGAATTTAAATCTGCTATCTTCTTTAAGAACAGTTTTCACATCTCCAAGCAGGAGGATATGCATGCCCTGCTACACTATTAAACAAATAATAGCATTATTCAAAATCGCATAAAAATACATTCGATGCCATTTCAGTGAAACACAGCATTTAAACATAGTGGTTGTCTGAAAGAATAGACTTCACTCACGGAATAGGGTTTACTAGATGACTCATCCTTGGCTATGAAAATAACCTCCTTTCATGCTGTATTTCCATCACAAGCGTCACAAGGATCAAGTGGCTATATCGGTCCAATGATCTGCTTAAGCTTGATGAATGTCTTGCTGAATTTATTTTTAAAATGAAATTGTCAATATACGTCCTGCATAACGCCTTAAAGACGATACATTAGAAGTACAAGGTTGGCTACGAGCTGAATTTGAACATCAAAACAGGATCACAACAATAGTTCTCACAGAAATAACACAAAAAAACTCAGTAAAATGTAAAGGCAAAACATATTTCAAACGCAGTATCAGCAAGTTCGCAACTGTCTTCCCACGGGTTCTGAAACCTGCCTGGAAGCGTTAAAAATATCATCCTTGAGACTGGCGAAAACGAGAACACTCAAGGCTAAAATTGAGTGGCATGCACATTATTGATCTGATATAAATCATTCAGTTGAGAAATTAAAAAACACAAAGATCTATACATTCTAAAAAAAATATGTATACCTCTGAAGAAATCAAAAGGCCAAACAAGTTAGTAGCGCTCTGAAGCTGTAACATTATAACCTCTGAAAGTAGGTCACCCTATGCATTTTATTATGATAAATCTGCCTGACTAGAAAAAGCGTAGTTCACAGCTTGAAACTATTTACACATTACCATTTACAACCAGGCGTGACGTACATGTGCTTGACTTGAATTATTGTTTTCTCATATATGTCGACCATAAAGAATGACACAGCTGGATGTAATGGAAACACCACACACACAAAGAAACTGACAACGCTTTTGCTAAACATGCAAGAGTTGCTGGGTTGGTGTGATCTCTTGCCTCTGGCGCAGGCTAGCGGCAAGTCGCGCTGGTGAAAGCCACTGCAAAAACAAGCAACCCGACAGGTCACCAACTACGACTGCCGTGGCGCGAGACACATTTCAAGATTACATGACACCGCCGACCGACACACGGACGCACACACTTCTGGACATGCACTTGGCCTGTTGATCGTCAGCGGAAAAAAAAATGCGGACACGAAGGAAGCGAAACACAACGATGTTTAAGTGGTATAGGAATATATAATTTAATGCCGGGAGGAAAGGAAGAGGACGAGACGATGAGAGAAAAAAATGCTGAAGGAGGAGAGAAGTTTCAGTTCTCATTTTGTGGGCTGGAGAAAGCAGGCGGGGAGGGTGGGAGGCCCAGGTTAGAAATGAGTGTTGAGTAGAATGGGAGAACCCGTTCTGATGCATGCATGATAGCGAGGCGGGAGAGGCTGAAAGTGTTAAAGAGTGAGGGATCAACAAGGTCTCGATGTGTGTGTGGTCTGAAAAGGAAACTGGGGAAAGCAGCATAACGGAAAAACACCAGTGGGGGGCCTATCAAACCCGACAAGATTAATAGGTGCCGCAACTGTCCGGATTTAGATTCATGTGTCACGGCTGATGAAGCTGAGACAGTGCCCTAGGCCACTAGCCTACCAACCGCATTATGGCGACAATCCTTACACAGTCTGATGTGGTGATTCCAAAACATAAACTCCTACCAATTTTAGCACATTTTCATAAGCCACCAACACATTCAAATTCAAATCAGTTTTCTTCGAGATCAGGCGGTTAAGGAGAAAAAAAAATTAAAGACCAAAGTACCGTACCTGTATACTTCCCCTTCCCCCCCTCCCCCTTCCTCCAATATTGTTTCTTTTCTCCTCTGAATGTTTGAACCAATCTTTATGGTGTTTAAATTAAATGAAAACTTCCCTACATAATATTATGCAGGATATCTTATCTTGCGCTTTGTTAAACACAAAGCGGTGACAGTGATTCACAGTTCTTTTTTTTTTAAGTTTGCTCTCATTTCAAACAGCAAGAGCTTTATCTATAATGAATGCTTCTGACGCCACTTAAGTTTTTTTTTTTCTTTTTAAAGCTTATCTCCTATGAATGCCCGACCTATTTCCATAAAAATCACGACCAGCAGTGAATATGTTACGCCTTATGCGTCTCACCTCATTCAAATGGACCATAATGGAAGCCGTACATTTGTGTAAACATAGCAATTTGCCACATGTCTCCATGTGTGAAATGTGACGTGTCTGTGTGTGTACGAATGAGGAGGGAGGGAAGGAGGCATCCGGACAGATGAATAGGGTAAACAGCGGGGAATACCGGCTTCTATAACAGGGTGTCGTGAAATGGTGACATTCTTCTTTTACTTGCTGAAGAGGGACCGGAGACAGGGGTTGTGGGAAAGTGAGAGGAAGTCCATCAGTTCTCCTGCAAATAACGTTGGCACTGACTTAAAGATCCTCCAGCACGACCTATTCACAAGTTTAGAACTTACACAGTGGCAGTGAATCGCTGTATCTACGGAACAAAAATAAAATCCCCTTTCTCCTTGAATGAGTTTGGAAGCCTATATCAAGCGTCCATA
>JAWQUT010000030.1:613148-646969 GCA_033807755.1 Ellobium chinense
GGGAGTATGGGGAAAGAAGAGAAAGAGAAGATAAGTGGAGTTGCTTAACCCATTTCCTTGGCAGTGAGAAGGGCTACTTGATGGAGGCCACAAGAGCTGTTCAGCCTGACTAAATAAGATAATTAGGGCGGTTGTTGCTGAAGAATTATGTCTCGATACACAGATTAGCCATTAGGACGCACGTAACAGATATTTTCCTCCTTTCTTAATATAATACACGCTGAAGACGAGAGAGAGAGACTGACTGACTGACAGACAGACAGAGGAAAAGAGAGGAAGAGGATGAGAAAGGCAGTATGTTAGAGATGGAAAAGGTAAAACAACTGGGGAAACGGATAAAGATGGGCGAGAGAGTTGTGAGACGTTCATGGGAAAGGTGAAAACATTACGAAGGATATCGGGATTGTGGAGTGGTGCGGGTGGTAATAATGAGATCTACAGCTGATGAGGGAAAATGAAGGCTGTGTGGGAGAAAAAGAGGAATATGAGAGAAAAGGAGGAATATGAGAGAAAAGGAGGAATTTGAGAGAAAAGGGGGAATATGAAAAGGTGGAATTTGAGAGAAAAGGTGGAATTTGAGAGAAAAGGAGGAATTTGAGAGAAAAGGAGGAATATGAGAGAAAAGGAGGAATATGAGAGAAAAGGAGGAATATGAGACGAGGGGTGAAGAGAAGGAAGGTAAAAAAGGGAACAAGAACCCCGAGATAGAGCAAACATTCACATGTAAACACTGCATAGAACGCGAGGAAAGAAACGTGAAAACCGAAAGAGAAAGAAGTGGCGAGGGAAAGAAATCTAACCCAACATGTGTGCGTGAGTAATAAAGAAAGGAAAGGATGAGAGGAAAAGATCAACAACAACAACCAAAAAAAGAAAAAAAGTTATAATGTACACCCCACCACATCCAACAAAGACCCAACTGCTGACATCTACATCTCACAGAAACGCAGCTGGTGTTCATTAGGAAACACTCCCCACAAACATAAACCCGCGCTCACAGGAGCCGGGCCAGTACACTTCCTGTAAATTGTAGAACTTAACCCATCACAAACAGGCTTCCTTGTCAGGTTTGCATGCAAGATTTCACAACACCACAGGCTAAAATTACAAAAATCTCTTCTGACAGAGTCAACAAGATGTGCACACCAGTTGATCTAGAGTCTAGAATTGTATTTTGTTCGCTTTTTTTCCCCCCTCAAATACAAAGAAATAGCATAAATATCAAATCTGAATTTACTGCCCTAATCAAGGACAACATATCAATTACCTTCAATAGACAACAAAAATGGACACTAAAAGTCTGGATAAAATCTTGAATTCACAAATGCTGGAAACCTGTCCCGCCTACAAGAAAAGTGGAAAAGAGTGAAGAGCTGCTTCAGAATTCCGAAAATAAAAATAATCACAAGCCGAGAGGCCACAGTAACAGCTTTATGCAAAGCAAGCACTCCCAATCAGAGTTCTGTCTGGGGCAGACGGGCACATGGGGGTAAAGAGTGAGAGAAGAATGTTATTGATCAACTCCGCTAGCCGACCGGGCTTGTAGCTTAACCCCACCCGGGCCCGCGAGAGTGGGTGGGAAAACTAGCCAGGGACCCGTTAGCGGGACGGGTCGGGGACATTCAGACAAGCCTCCTTCCTCTTTCCCGCCACAAATAGCCCCTCGTTCTCACTACTTTGCAAGCAGACCTGTTACCAGAGCAGGCTATTATCGGCTTTTATCAAAGCCCTGGGGTATCCTGTTTATCTGGGGCCTCAGTGATAGCAGAATGTTCAGAGGTTACACCGTTATCAGGACATCCACCACGCCACAGTGTGATCAACCCCGAATGCGAGAGATTACCTCTGACGGTTAGACAAAGCAAAGTAAGGCAGCAGGCAGACACAGACACAAACACACCCCCGGGATAATGTGCTCCTGAACTCATCAATTTTGCAGGAAGTACCACCTCATTTCATCAGACAGCTGTAGAAGTGAGACGGAAACTAACACTAGGTGGAACGATTCTGATAAACAAAAGCTCAACGCAAGTAATCAGGGGGCATGCCGCCTTTTCATGGAAAAAAAATATATATTTCAGCACTATTTTCAACACATCTACTTGCCGCCTGATAACTGCTTCAAGGAGATAAAATTGCCAATCGCTGTAAAGAGGAAATGATAAAATTACGCCATTTTCATCTCTTCACATTTTTTAAAATCATGATCTGGTTTTGAAGACAGCGTTAAATTTTGCATTCCCACTGCTGATATCATAACAACTTAACGACCTTTTCTTTGAAATACTAATGACATCTCAAAAGCTCCGAACCATTTTTGAGCAAATGAGCACTAAAGAGACATTCAAGTATCATAATGAACAATTAGGAACCTTTAAGCAGGAACTTTAGAGTCTGTGCATACAAACATCCACATAGTTACATTTCACATAATAATAGTTGTATATTGCACAAACTATCCTCCACCCCTCCCCCACACACACCAAAACAAAATCTTGTCAAAAAGAAGGATTGGATCATGCTGTCAGTTTTTTTCCCCAATGCCCGTTTTTCTTATTTGTCGAATCACTTTCCTACAAAATACTCCCTATCTCAATTATGCTTTGATCCTGTCGAACAAACTGAGCGAAAGAAGGGAGAGAGAGAGGAAGGAAGGAAAGAAGGATAGACAAGTAAACACCAGGTTGAAAGAACGTGACTGAGCGTAAGCCGACGGAGCCAAAGAGTTGGCGTGTTTACATGCCGCTCTCTCGAGAGGTGTGGAGGGGGAGGGAGACGAGCAGGGATGGTGTGGTGCGGGTGGTAGGGCATGAGACCAGGGGCGGGTAGGACGGCGATGAGGTCAGCCAGACAAGCCGGTCAGGCCGCGTTCACCCTTTCCCCCTCTCTCCCCGTCTTCCTGGGTTCAACGGCTATAGCGAGGGGATTTCTCAAAGGTCTATCCACCATAAAGCACAGCCTGTTGCACTGGCTTGTCTCAAGCGAACGCTGCTAGCGTTAGTTTACGACGGCTGCCGTAAAAAACAAAGCATAATGATAAGCCAACTTCCGCCGTCCGTCGGACGTTAATGGGCACATGTTATTATATTCCAAAGCAAAAGCTCGGATTGCCCGGGTTTCCGTCATCTGCAAATCCTGTAATCCTTTCCTCCCATTCCCCCTTTTCTCTGTTTACAACTTATTCAATCTGTTTATCAAATATCAGGTCGCTACCATTCGCGCCTTTTTTCTTCCCCTCAGCATACAAAACTAAGGAGCGCATGAAAAGAAGATTTTTTTTTTTTTGCATTTCTTTAAATCTGTTATTCAGGTTGCCCGCTACTTACATGCAAGCACGCAGTTTCTCAGGCTTGCACACCTCGTTATCTCTGGATAACCTGTGGCTTACTGCTTTTTCTGAGATGACTGAACAAATAGCATGGCGTTCATCCCACGGCAGGTGTATGCTTACTGTAAGTAGGTCACGTACATTTTTAGCCATATTATAGGCAAACTGACATGAAACTGCAATTAGCATTTTTAAACCTAAGCAGCTTCTTTAGAAACTCCTCGACCATGCCCACATTGACAAAAGCGCTGCCGGTCTTAAGAATCAGGACAGAAATGTCCCGTATCTTCGACTATTTTTATTACAAACTTAATCTTAAGTCAGCTATTCCTGCTTAGCAAAGCAGTGACGTTGCGCAGTATTTTGAAATGAGCTTACCCAAATTTCATATGCCTTTCAGGCGTGATAGATAACACCAAATGTCTGCCAACTGTGCCATATGTACCCATGTAGACTTAGACACACATACTATTCAGGTAGTCGACGGTTGAATTTTTAACGAAAAGGTGATGCAAGAACATTTGTGACCAAACCATCCATCCAGCTCCCAAATCAACTGCGTGTTACTGTTTTTGTTTGAAATAAAGTTTTGAGATTTCACCCTTTCTTCAACAAATACAATACTCTACTTCCCGAAGTTCTAAGCTGACTTGTTCATTAAAAAGATCATTTTAAAGCACTTTCAGAATCATGACAAAATCTTAAACTCTGGAAATTGCTAAATTAACTATTAATCTGGGGTGGGGGAGGGGGGGGGAAGAGAAAGAGAGAAGAAGAGTCGAGATAAAATGGTGTTTCCATAACACAGATTAGAGAAACGCGACTGATACTCTCAAAATGAGCAAGAAATCTGATAGTCAGCTTATAATTATAAGGGATGGCGTTAACTGGATAAGTAATAACATTTTATATGTGCGGTGATGCATGATTAATTAGAGATGAATAACCCTTTAACCCCTCCAGGTATAACTTTAACCCCTTTCGGAATTCATGGATATTTCTATTTGTTTTTTCATTTAAAATACCCCCAGAACACAGAATTCCAGAACATTAATACTTTTCTGTCATCTCAAAGCTTCTTTTTCAGCAACACACTGGTTTTGCTACACATGAGCAAATACAAAAATCCACTAGCATGCGTCACTACCAAGGAGGCAATCTTGGTTCCTAAGTTACCCATACTCTTCATTGTGAAGATGGGGGGGAGACATTCTGGGTAAGAAAAGGGCGGTATTTTGCATCTAAATGTAGTCTGGTGATTTATCGAGACTTCTCCTAGGCGCTCGTGGGTACATTTATGAATCATAATTTCCGCAGCAAAAACAGAGGATGTGGGTAACTGAATGCTCCTTAGTGGCCTCCAAAAGTGGCCAATAACGAAAGCCTGAGAAAGTTAAATATTAGTTTAGGGAGTCACAATTCTCTTGTATCATTTTTGAGGCGAAATTTAGCAAACACTTCAGTTTAAAGTCTTCTGTACCGCAAAAATGTTCGTATACCACAATTATGATAAGTTTAGCCATTACCTACTGTAAACTTAAGACACGCAAACTCCGCATAAACTAGACACCATTTTCAAAACAGTTCACTATTAAGTATCAGCACGTCAGTACTCGGGAACCGCTGTGCACTTTAAAACCTTTATGAATGTCCAAATCTAACCGCTTCCTGTCATACCTTAACAACGATTACCTGGTCATCACGATTACTCAAGTGACGGGTTCGGGGCAGGACACGGCCATCTTTATCTTCGTGTCTTGGGAGCTAATCTCCATTATCTATTCAAATCAGGAGCCCGATAAAACGCCATAACCTTTCCCTGGTGTAACAGGACAAACAGATAGTGTTTGCCCTTGGTCAACATCTCGGTAAACTATGCAAGCGTACAGAAGAGGCGGACCCCCACTAATAGGTAAACTACAGGTCCAAGCAGATGGTAACAACCCTTGTCCCACTTAGCGCGGAACACTGCATGCACTGTATTCATGCACCACAACGTCTCTAAAATGGGCTACCTCAGGCGGGAAGGGAAGTTAACACACTGGGTAAATGTATGTATGTCGAGGCCAAGTTAAAATACAGGGTTGGAGGCTGGGCGGGGAAGGAGTGGTGAATTTCGTTGTAAAGAATGAATCATGACTGAACGAGAACCTTGAGGGGCCGTCCCACAATACCTTGAGACCCCAGATAGCACAACAACCCAAGCCAGTCATTTCTCGCGGTCTCGCAGTGCTCCATCCTTATCATATTTCCCGTAATATCGTTATGTAGATTGGCCATTACACATTGCTCCGACAACTCCAGATCATTTGCTATCACTGGGTGTCCGGTAAGCGCCATCATGAGGTCACCTTGGATGTCCAGACACATGATATGAGAATTCCACGCCAAGCTCGTTAAGAATGGTCTACTGTTACTGTGTATTCAGATGTGCAGCAACGGTGTTTTTAGAAGTAATACAAGTGTGTATTGAGATGCACTGCAACTGTGTATTTAGATGTAATACGACTGTGTATTCAGATGTATTGCAACCGTATGTTCAGATATGCAAATTACCAAAGCCTCTTTCATACACGCAATTCTTAATAAACATGAATGTATGCTGGGCGATGCACCGATGCACCGTAACGGGTCCTTCTATGAATTACTTAATAATTTAAAACGCTCCTTTTAATTTTTTTCCCAACCTTTAGCGTCTTAAATCTTCTGCAAAACATAAACAAACTGAATGACACTCCTTGGGGTATGGTATTATATGAATAAGTTCATGACAGATCTAAAGACACGATTGCATACCATAATACCTAATCAGTATACAAAATAGATCTTCTGGCTGACTGCCAGGGAGGTAACTGTTGGATCAAAGACCAAAACCAACAAAAAAATTTTTTTTACATTAATAGAAACCTATAAAAGAACCATTCAGATGGCATTTTCAGGCCATTTAAAGAGAACCATATTCAGCCTTATCAACCATATTGCACTGAGACAGTTCTGCGGCATGGAGTGCTGAATGCGGGGACACATACATGGATTAAGTGTCCACTCTCCTACTCCCCCTCCCCCCCCTTTCCTCCCCAACATTTCCACTGTAAACACATTCACATACATGACAACCTAAGTAAATACAGAAAATAAATAACAAGCTCTTACCTTGTTGCTATGGTTATAAGACTTGATGACAGCTGTATACCACTGGGTTGTACCCTCCGTGCGGTAAACCTCCACACGATAACCTAGAAGCACGGTAGGGGTGGTCAGTAGGATCTTCTGTCCGTCCTGATAATCGGTCCAAGCCTTGATCAATCTGACCAGGTCCGGACAGTCCTTAGCTGCAGGAGAAGTATTCTCGTCTCCCTCCTGAAACACACAGAAGACACAGATGTGTGATTTCCAGTCCCCAGCACAACTACAACGCAAAGGTCACAATTTACACAGATGTGTGATTTCCACCCCCGGCACAACTACAACGCAAAGGTCACAATGTACATCAACAATTCAGCAATCCCTCATCATACATGTAAGGAAAATGTTTCCTTTACAGAGGTCAATATTCCTCATGTTTGCTAATGACAAGTAAATGATCTAGCTATCTGTTTTTCAGGTCACATGCATCTGATAACCACTTTATGGATTCCTATGATTACTGATGCTCTTTGCTAAAGAGCCACTTGCAAATATATGGCAGTGATACAAAATTTAACATCGATGATTGGATGTATGTGGTTTGACATTCAACAAAAACAAGTCTCCTGAAATGCACATTTCATTTAAAGAATAGTTCTCTGTGTCCTGCCGTTATCTGTTGTTCCTCGAAAGCTCTCACGTGTAATGTCAGTATCCACCACGACCCTCTCTCTTTACACTCGAGTTTTATGCAAACAATATCACTGGTATCCTCATTTGTTTGTCAAGTTCTGTCAGATGATCTGTCAAAACTCGCGCCAAAAATTACACACCTCTACAAGATACAAGGCCTCTATCTGCACTCACTGCTGTCATTCACACACAATGTTTAGGCCGACTGCAGCACAAGTCTTTATCGACATTGCTCAAGGGCTAGACCTGTTACATTTTCCATCAAAGCTATGGTTTGCATCACATTCCGAGAGTTAATTTTCGACAGTGACACATACTGCAGTCCTTGCATTCAGGACAATGAACTCAAGAGGAAACGCAAAACAAGTGCTGAATTTTAAAAACAACGACAAAAACTTGGCCTCATCTATATAATGGGAGACCTTCTCCTTTTCCCAAAGTGACAGTGGCAGCTATATTCTTCACAGCAGTGCACATAATAGCGACATGGATCATATTTCACACACGCTTTGACGACTCTGCATTTGATATTCTATAGGAAAACAGCAGCATATTGCGGAAGCAGGGTAACTGATATACTGCCGAGAGGTTAATGTTGCTGTCATCATAGAATCAAGCCACAGCCCAAAAAGCGCCTTTACTCTGAATGTGCTGATCGCAAGGGAATTCTCGTCGAACACGAGTCAGATGCGTGCAGGCCTAGGCAGTCGAGTGAACGTATCAGAACATTTAAAGTGCAACCATGAAATGAATATCAAATAACGTTGGAGGTTGTCAAACTAAGCAGTAAGGTGATGATTGAACGAATCAGTCAAACTGGTCGAAGTCATGATTATATCAGTCAATTTTAGTCAAACAAAAAGAATCACCGTATCACAAACATGTAATGATGTCACTACAGCACTGCAACGGGTGACCGTCAACAGTAAATCAAATAACTCTGATGCATCGATGTGGCAAAATCGATCAGATGTGACAGGGAAACTGTTAAATCAACGACATATACATCTATAATGCCATAACGAGGTTGAACAACCAATGGTCATGATGCGATGATAACCAGTCAGGCATGATATGAAAACGTTATTAAATAAGTCTGATGCAGTCCAGTCAGTTGTAATATTAGTTATGTGGATAATCAACCGATAACGATGCATATTAACAGAGTAAATTACATGGCAGTACCGTTAAAAACAATATTCTCTCAAAAACAAGTCCTACTCAGTCCACTCAACCCACAAACAACAGACGGAGGCAATCCATAACAATTTTGAACACAAACATGATTACAACGCCCAAGCAACCCACTTTGCAGCATGCACCACTTGCTCAGCGGTCGAGGATGAAAATAGCCCACGGCTTACATCAGAAATTATCAAAAATGTCGAGTTCAATTTTCGTCAGGCCATGTCGGTCGATGCAGGTAAATTAATCACTACGCTCCCCGTAACAAAAGGAGCGGCCGATGAACACCGCGCACCACCACCCCCTAATGATTCCTGAGCAAAATGTGCCAATATGGAATCGATAGCATGAATTTTGCATGAACCCTCGCCCCATCCCCCTTACATCGATCTGGCATTCCGCCTCCCCTCCACGAACTCGTTATTTGCTGGGGGATTAATTACTTTTACGCGTGCCATCGGGTCCCGATATGAATCATGGGATTCAAGTTGAAAACAATCGCTGGCACAAAAGGAGAGCAACGCTCCGATGCAAAACAACAACAAAGCAAAGCCTGAATGGGTTCAATGATGTGCTATTATCACAGGCATTATCACAGGCTCCAATATCATTCAGGTTCGAGAGGTCTATACTGTTCATCATTCTTTCTATTATCATCACATGTTCCAGCCATTATCATCACATGTTCCCAGGCCAATGCTTCAACAAATCCTTTACCGACCATTATACTGTCGATGATACAAGCACCGAATGAAGCATGCTGAACAGGGAGGTGACAGAGAGAGGAAAAGAAATAAAGAGCGACTGAGCAACGTAGATGAATATAATACAGAGATAAGAGAGAGAGAGAGAGAGAGAGAGATTTATTTGGTGGNGGGGGGGGGGGGGGGGGAGGGGGTAAAGGGTCAAAAGAGATGCAGATGATTGAAATGCCTGTCAGCTCTCCTCGGCCAAATCCATAATAATCATCGGTATCGCGAATGACTGGTCGAGCCAGCAGAGGGGAGAGGAGAAAGAGTCTAGATCTTTGCCTGTGAGTTAAGTCAAAGAAAACTGTGATAGAATGTACAAGGCTAAACTTTTCATACTCGCAACCTCGTTCTGCACCAGCGTGTATCTTTCTCCTGCACAAACCACCTTTCCCTCCCTCAACAGCAGTCTGTAATATGTAATGCTTTTACTCCATCCATTTCCCTAAAAACAGCAGACAAACGCTGACCTTTTAGCATGGAAGTCGGGACAACTGGAAGGTTGGCTAACACGTGTGACATTTCGTCTGTAATGGAAGGGGGAAAGGGGGAAATGAGGACAGGCAAAAGATTGGTGGTGTTTTGGGGAGGGAAGTGGCTACCACTTTTCAGGTGTTTCCTCTAAATTATTATCTGTTTGAACAAAGAACACGCAAGGAAGGAAGGAAGGCTGGGAAGAAAACAAAACAAAAAAAAAAAGGAACTTGATTACGTTACGACACCACATGGCTAACTTGCCCAACACGAGGAGAATGTTAAAAGCTGTACAAGTGGGTGTCGTTCCGATGTATATCTCTTGAGGGGGTGGCTCAAAATGGAGAGGAGAAAGATACATGATAGGATAGAAAGAATGAGGGAGCCGACGATGGGCTGAGAAGAAAAGAAAGGCGCGAAAAGTTCAGAGAGTGAGAGAGAGAGAGAGAGAGAGAGAGAGAGAGAGAGAGGAGCTGACGGAAGAAATTAATGGACGCAGGAAATAACAATCAGTGGCTGGTATGCCAAAGGAAAGAAAAAAATCGACAGCTCTTAGCTTTCAACAAGTGCCGGCTTACGTGATGATTTGATCAAACTAAGGATCACTCTATCATTAACACAGTAGAAACATGTGGGGCAGTAAGAACCTCCACGTCGATGTAAACATCTAGAAATTAAAGATGCGTTTTCAGTATCATTTAAAAACAGTACACGAAAAAGCATCTGGGGAAAAAAAATACTCTGAATGCCTGTGGCATAGTGGGTCAAGACAAGTGTGCAGAGAACCAGAAAGGAAAAAAAATGTGACAACTCAAGTTTCTTACAAGCGACAGGGTTTTCTGATATCAAAACAGACGAAAAGGTCAGGCGTGGGAGGGGAAGGAGTGGGAAAAGGAGAAAGAGGGAGAGATTAGGTTATGAGACAGAACTGGCATTATTCTGGTCTCAAAACGACGACAGCTTACAAAAAAATGATAAGAGATGGTGAACTCCCTATTTGTATGTCTGAGTGGAATTCGATCTCACGATACACAGCGCCATTAAAGTTTACAGAGTATCTGAGTCACTGAACTGACAGTATAACGGGAACTTGAAATTTTCCAACTTCAGCACAGGTCTTGCTGACACTGCTACAACTGTATTATAACAGCATGGACTGTAAAGGCAAACACAAGGCAAAAAAAGCTACCACTAAGCATGGGTATTCAGTCAGGCAGGTAGCGCTGGATTCTAGTACATTCGGAAACAGTAATCCAGACCCCTGCAGGGCACCTGCCATCGCATTTATGATAATATTAAATACCGACCAAGTCTTTACGCACCTTTCTGTACTTTAATGTATGCAAACAAATGCGGGACGGCAGCCGTAAAACTAGAGGGGCTGTATGCAATGTCTGCGTCTCAAGAACATAATTAAGTAGGCTATGAATAAATACAACTGTCACAAAGATATTGTGGATGGGACAGAGCAACTGTCAAGTCAATGACATTTACTGAGGGTGACTAATTCAACGTCTTCAAAGGATAGCCCGTCACAGAGCCAATATCAATTCAGAAGACAGAATCACCAAATGATCGTCGAGGGAGGAGGAGGGTCTGATCCTGCGATGTCAGTGCAGGCTAATGAGGAGGTAAAATGGAGAAGAGGGGAAAAATAAAATAGGGCAAGACGCAGAGATCAGGAAAGAGAGGCAGGGATAATTAGCAGAACATAAGAAGCTGGGGGAGGATCACTAGGAGGTAAACTATAAATACGAGACGCCAATAATAAGAAAGAAGGAAAAAAAAAAAAGGGACGGCAGGAATAAAGAGTGGATGATAACAAAATGAAGAAAGAGCAGGGTGAACGATACTGATGAGATGGAACAAAGAAAACAGGGGATGATTAATATGATAAGAACGACTGAAGATGTAAATAGAATTGCCAAGACTTTTCCTTAGGGTTTCCAGGCGGACTAGAATTTTTATATGTGGTAGTAATGTGACAATCATGACGCCACAACCTTTCGTCCCATAATAGTTGACTGGTGTCCTACATGTTTTCATTCTAATGAATTTGGCAGAGCCAAAGATGTACAGTTCCAAGCAACAAAAATCAAATGTCATTCTACTTTTTTTTTTTTTTTAAATTTCCATGACTGCTTGGACATTTTTGCTGATTCCAGCTATTTTCTTGACCTGGAAACTCCAGCAGCGCCTTTCCATGACTTTTCCATGTTTTTTTGTTTTTTTTTCTTAATGGATGTACAAGAAATGATAAGGAATAAAATGAAAAATAAAAATGGGAAAAGTAAAATGAAGGGCTAGACAGATGAAAAGGGCAGGTAGAAGATATTGACGAAAACAATGAGACAGACTAGAAATATAAATCAAGGAAAACGAGAAGGCACAATGAGATGAGATAAAGAAAGAAAACAGGCTTTGAAGATTACAAGGGAATAAAAATACACGCTGAGAATAAAGAGGTTATGAACAGCGGTGGAAAAAAAAAAGTACCAGGAGAAAGCTTCGTGACAGCACGTGTAAAGGTAACAGAGCTGCCAACAATGGCCTTTTGTAGTGGGCTACAACGCCTATGCTTGTGTTGGTTGACATGACAACCTGTCCGTGATTATCACAGCCATTGTGTTTTCTCTCTATCCCCCCCCCCCCCCCCNCACAACCTTCCAACCCAAACCTCCTCTCTGCACACAAACACACAATGGAAAATGCAAGAGATTGTCTAAGGGAAAGAAAGCCAGGAGGAAAGAGAGAAAAGAACATGCACAAAATAAAGCTAATCCTGATCATAATAGCAGGCGAATGTCTGAGTAGGCCAGCAACTTGAAAAGAGACAGGCCTCGCTGAAACGCTTGCGACGGAACACAAGAAAGACGATACACCGGATGAGAGACATCATTTTCGGGAAAAGAAATAAGAATTTTAACAAAAACAAAAAGGAGCAAGGGTGATGCTTATCGTTTGGAGGGGGGGGGGGCGGTATTTTCGAACATGCGACGGGGATTTTCTCAAATGAATGAGAGAACGAATGATGAGAGACGCATGAGAGAAATGAAGAAAAGACGCGAGCATAGCATTAATCACAAGAGTTCGTGAGAGGAGGCACATCCCTGCCCTGGCTGCGTAAAAGGTTATCGATTTGGCCCTTGATGCAATGAAGACGGGGAGGCCAAGGAGGAAAGGGAGGAGGGGGGGGGAGGGAGTGAAGAGAACGGACAGATGACGGATGGGGATGGAGGAAGGACTGAGGGATAATAGAGGAGTCAGCGAGGATGAGTCAACGTGAAGGGCTGTCGCCCTAGGGAGGAAGGAGTGAAATGGGAAATCTGTGCTGAAATACGACTACTGTCTTAACGAACTCGACAGCTGGAGGATTTAGGCACTACAGTGTTTGTGTCCGAATGTATGCGTGTGTGTCGCATGTGTGGGCGTCTTGGCGACCAAGGGGAGATCAAAGTGGGTGTGTGGCTGTGTGTGTGTGGACGCGCCAGCGCGTGAGCGTAAGAAGAGGGTGGGAACTAAATTATTCACAGTATTATTGTGCAATCTCACGGCAGCCCGAGAAAGCATTCCTTCAAACAATACAGTGAAAATACGACTGACTGTGGTTTCTGTTCTGGCGTAAATTCACTTGATCACCACCGCAGCTAAAGAGAACTACGCTGTACATGCGATCGACCCACTGAAAAACAAAGCTGTTTATGTAACATGAAATCAAGACAACAGGAAGAACAAATATGGCAACAATCATATATCGTAATTAAAATAATGATAAAGATCCTCACAAAATCTTCTGACAAACCCCAAAAAAAAAAGCACCATCTGATGCCTGAGGTAGTGTTATCTATTTAGGACTATCTGCTAGTTACAGATAGACTGAGATACGAGTGAAACACCCAAGCACAAACTTTTACGCAAAGGGCAAAGACCCAAGCACGATCTTGAGTGAACTTTGTGGCTTTACGCAACAAAACTTCAAAGATGGCTTTCTGACGCTGCGGGGCCAAGACACAGCACCTGGGGTCAGAGGTGTGGGTTCAGCAAGCATTGTCTGAGTGAATCCTTTTCCTACTCACAGACAGATTATAATATCTTCCCAGAAAGATTTTCAACAGACAACGCCTTATACTGTAACAAGAACCTGACAGTCTATCTCTACCATTATAATACTGCAGTGGACTTTGAAGTCTAGTTAAACACTCCTTCTCTGAATAATAACTGTTCAGTATAAAAGATGATAATGTGACACCCGACCTCTGTTTTGGTTTATGTATGCTCATGAATAAGTAAACCTCAGGTTATCTACGCAATAAACCGCATACCACCTGCCACTCAGGAACTCGGCAGAACGAGGTGGAGAGGTCAAAGAAAGGAAGGGGGTGAGGGAAGGAGGGGAGAGCAGAAGAAAAGTGAAACTGCTGTGCTGAAATGGCGCCAATCCAAACATTCATGCCAGGGTGAACGTATGCCACATGCCAAAAAGGAGGCTATAATTGCTCTGCATGCGTTGGCATACTTCACACAAGGCCCACGGTACTGTAATGTGCTAATAATCGGGCGGTTGAGATGGGGTGATGCGTTAACCGTTGTTGTTTTTTTTTCTCACTCTATATATGAGAATGAAAGAAAGTGAGAGAGGAAAAAGCTGACATCACCATATAAATACCAGTCTTTCTGCTAACCTGACATTTGTTTTTACCAGTAAACAATGGATTTGCTTTAACTTACCACCACAGTATTTAACATTTACCGTGACATCAAATTAATGGTAAACAGAACAAAACTATCAGTATGGGTACCTATTGTATAGACATGCAGGTGAAAGAAAATGTCAGTAAAATGCTTCCCCAAGGGTCCTAAACATGAAATGGCAGGAATTAAATCTACGACCTCTTGATCCTGAGTAAACATTGTAACTATTGAAAGGGCATTAATCTCATTATTAATTCTATTCAACAACTTAAAGTTTACAATCCTTCGACACTGGCACTGTTCAAACAACAGTAGTCATGGCAGCACCAGAGTCATAAAACAACATCCCAAATTTTGTGTGTCTGTTCTGTGAAAAGTTGTGTCCTTCGAGTCAAAATCTGGCCATACGCAGTTAAAAACAACAGTCTCGCCATTACATGAGAACAACAAAATAACTACATGACACTTTGACAGAGTATTGCAGAAGGTAAACAAGATGAAGCAAAGCCCTTAACATTCCAAATGAAATGCCTGCCTTGCTTGCTATGCTTCTGTTTTGATGCTAACCCCCGGTTAAGTAACAAGTATGTAATGCAGCATGAATCACTGGTCAACAAAAATGTATAGGAAAGCCAATATAGGAGCAAACGGGATGAGAAAAGGAAAAGTGTGAACTTGAAATACATGACAGTCTCCATAGTTGATAACAAGGCTGCAGTATAGTTCACTACTGATAACAACAAACAAACAAACAAACAAACAAACAAACAAACAAAAAAGCCAAAACAAACAGTTAATACTCTGACACTGCTTAATATACGTATGTACTTACTCTATAAGGAGTGATGTCTTTCTCGTCAACGATGTTCAAAGAACGATCCCCAAGGAACTCCACGGGGCGCTTGCTCTGCTGAAACACGCCCGCTTTGTCCACGACAGGTTTGAAGCACTGCACGAATGAGAAGAAACAACAGCAAATTACACGGGGAAGAATCAATAGGCTAGACTGGGAAGGTAGCGCAGTAATAATCGCCCAAGGGCTCGAGCCGCTATTACTGGCGTCCTCCCTGATTACATAAACTAGCAGCTGGAAATTCTTGGCACGGCAAACATGATTGGCCTCGTTTCGTCGCCCTCCCCGGCACCCATCCCTCTCACCTTATCAGCACTCTAACATCCTCTTTCTTCTTGTCTTATCGCCATCTTCCATTACCGAATGGTGGCACTGATCCAGATCAATACGAGAGCGTTCTCTCCCTCCTCTGTCACTAAGCCAATCTTTAGCTTTCGAGCATGTAACGAGGTAGACGGGCGAAAGAAAAGAGGAGGGGGAAAAAAATCAGTCCAAGCGACATCAAATGCCTCCCAGGCACTGTGATTATAAAGTAATTTTAGCCTAGGCAGGTGGAAAATGGCGCCGGGTGCGTAGCAGGTAGTAGTGACATTCTGCACTGATACGCTCAGGAGTAATGTCAATCGACTGGCTGTTCGTTGCCAGAGCCAATGTGCTCACCCCCCAATTGATAAAGCAGAGAGAAGCCTGCCATCAGCCACCAAATGCTCTATCATCCATCAGGCGTTGTCTTGGCAACCAGGGGCATGACTTCGCAAGCCTCTTGGTGCCACAAACCCAAGACATTTTGTAAACAGACGGAGCGCTTTTATAAACAAGCGGTATGCTGTAAAAAGATATCGACGCGTTCAGCTGTTTACATTTTTTCCCCCCTCCTCCTTACTACATCCCAATGAATGGTGGCTTTCTTCCCCCATTTTCCCCCTCAATTTTGCCTTCACATTTTCTGAATTTTTAAGAACAAAATGGGTTTTACGGCAATACGCTGCAAGGACCATTGCTCTAAAACCTTTGAAGTGACAGCTTTACGATCTCATTCACTCAAAGGTTGTCCCATATTAAATAATGACCTCACTTTAAAATACCAAGTAACTGTTCAGAGGCATTGTCACAGGGCCTAACTGATTGACACAAACAAGTCAACAGAATGGTATCGACGATTCCATGTACGTGGTAAATTATTCAGCTCTGCTTTCACTGTAATTGATGGGGAACAAAACAGAATGTGGTGAAATCATTTGGTCAAAGTGTTATATACAGCAAAATAAATACGGTGAAGCCTAGCCTGGTTCTTTACCTGAGTTCCGTAAAAGGTCATGGGGCAATTCCAGTAGAATGTCATGACAGTTTACGCACATTTCTGAAATCTTTGACATTACAGCAATTAGAGTCTGGTTGTTTCTAACAGACAGGGATATTCTGATGGAATGTCGCCTTATGTTGCACACATGTTGAAATCAATAAAAGCTAAATCTCATACAGTGAAGTACGAGTTCTTCTGACGCATGAAAACAAAATGTTCCGATTAAGACATGATGCCATTATCCACTGTTTTATTTATGTGAAAAACTGAGTATTCTATTTTCTGACAAAATCTAATGATACGGAAGATACCACTAGGCAGGGTCGATTGGAACTTGGTTTGGAGCTTGTCACTAACTTACTGGGGGTTTCTACTATAGGTATTTAAATTTCACATGATGATCCTTGTATGAACCAGTTATAACTACATCAATCCTTGAATGTTGGTTTGAAGCTTGTCACTGACTCACTGTGAGTTTCTACTATAGATATTTAAATCTCACATGATGACCCTTGTATGAACCAGTTATAACTACATCAATCCTTGTATGTTGGTTTGAAGCTTGTCAATGACTCACTGTGAGTTTCTACTGTAGGTATCTAAATTTCACATGATGACCCTTGTATGAACCAGTTTTAACTACATCAATCCTTGTATGTTGGTTTGAAGCTTGTCAATGACTCACTGTGAGTTTCTACTGTAGGTATCTAAATTTCACATGATGACCCTTGTATGAACCAGTTATAACTACATCAATCCTTGTATGTTGGTTTGAAGCTTGTCAATGACTCACTGTGAGTTTCTACTGTAGGTATCTAAATTTCACATGATGACCCTTGTATGAACCAGTTATAACTACATCAATCCTATGATTTACATCAAAACTGTCTAGTCAGGTATGGGAAGGGTGAACAGGGGACCTAGATCCAAACACATTTTTTAAAAAATATAGACCATAATCTGCAAATTATATTTACTAAGCAACTTTCCATATGGTATGGGGTCCATTAAATAAATAAATAAATACGTTTATTAAACAGCGTGTCGTGGCCACCACCACATCACAGGAGAGAGCTCCCTTGAAATATTCCTAGAGGGCTTCAATCTCCTATGGGCTTTCCCCTTCACAATGTAAACCCTGCAGCTTTTCATGCGAACTCAAAGCATTTGGTGGAGGTGACAATATCCACTCTAGGGGTGAAAGGAAGAATGTTCATAGCGAACATTTTTCTGTCATGTCTCCCCTTATTGTGTTCATCTCTCTCCTGCTCTCGCTGCTATCCTATCCTTCTCAATCCACTATAAGGCCTACATAATACATTTCAATATTGTTCTCTGGATTTTTATTTTCAGCAATACTACAAATATTAAGATTCAGTTACTTGGCCTTCTAAAATATTGTCAATAAAAGCTATTGTGCTTAAGCTCTGCAAAATATTACTAAATTTCTTCAAGGCTCTTCAGACGCCCACATTTAACAAAAATCCATAAAACTTTCTTGGATCTACGGAACTTCTTGACTACTTGAGCAAAAATTATGAGGACACGGATCATAAATTTATAAAAGGCAGGCAACATTTCTTCACTACGTTAGTAGTGCAATTAAAAATCTCTTGAGATCACGTGCTGATGCTACAAATGCATAGAATACACAAGGAAACAATTTAATAATACCCCTAACAGAAGAGCTCTCACTGCTTTACATTTTTTCAACTCCCAGTCTTGTTAACCTGATAAATTTAACAACAACAACAACAACAAAGTATGGGCCCCTCTGGATCCTACAGCTGGCATATCTCATGATCAATCTAAATTCGCAAAATCAGCAGCAGATTGATGAGACTTTGACTAAAACGCGACATGAAATTGGACTGTTTTGAGTCTCTTTGGTTCCTTTGAGATGACCCCTCGCTACCTCCTGCAGGCTATGACTACACACACCAGCGAAAATGCCAAGAAGGTCAAATCCCCCAACCCCGCAGCCCCCTGTGCCTAATCCAGCCGAGCAATCCATCTCGCTTGACAGGTTCAATCTCAATGTGCCGAGGCTTTCAACGTCCGGACCACAAAAACTGCGCTAAGCTCGGGGGAAATGAAACGCGAAGGGAAAAATCCTTACACTACCGTCTTTGTGTGTACTAGCTGTACTCTAGGCTCTGTCGGGTCCAGCTTGGAGCCTCATAAAAAGCCAGAAAACAAACTTGTAAACACTTTCTTTCTGGCTCTTTCATTCTCTCTATTCCTCCCTCACACAAACAAACACATCTCAATCTAGACATAATAGTATATTCCCGCGTGCAATTTCCTCCAGGTGCCATGGCTGATATTTGACGAGGAGACTGCGGGGCTTTGGGAGAAAATTCTATCAGCTGATGGAGTGTTTTCCAGATCTAAACCAAAGATAGCGAACGACTTATTGCGGAAGGTTCACAGAACTGTTTTCGTGAGCTGTTAGCTTGTTTAACCAAGCTTCCGTGAGCTGTTAGCTGCTAAAATTTAACTGTTTTGTATGTGAACAAAAGCGGATAAAAGTCTGGCACTGATAGGCTACATTTTCATGTAATTTCACAGCCAACGAATCATTATTTGATATCAGTGAGGATGACGAGTGAGATTTAACAATACTTTGGAAGAAAAAAAAAAGTATCACTAACCAGGAGCACTCCATACCCCAATCCATACATTAAGGAAAAAACAAACAACGAGGAAAATGTTTAAAGATGCAAGCTGATGTTCAGATATGATAAATAAACAAATGATTTACAGCTATCAAGTACATCAGGAATCAGGGCGAATAGGATCAAACTTAACCGACCTGAAACGCCCTGCAAACTCTCTCGCTTCGCATTAATCAAGAGTACACAATCCCTCGTCCAGCCTGTAAATTGACCAAATTCCTATGTGGTCCCTCAATTTTACTCACTAGGGCAGCGGTCTACGGCTGGATCGATAAACAATTTAGAGCTGGGCTCCCCAACAACCCACTCACCAGAGTTCTTTCCCTATTTTTTTGTCCATGAAAATTTGCACTTTCATCTCTGCAAAGGAAGGATATCGAAAACTCTATAGGGTTTAAAATGACCCATAAATGGAGAAGGGAGAGGGAGACCAATTTCCAAAAGAGTTTTAAAATGATAAACAAAATATAGAAATGTCACTACATTTCATCAAATTCTCTGGAGCTCCAAGTTCAGTTCACACAAACCTACCTTAGTAGCAATTTACAAAAGACAAAGATAAGTTATTGCAAGAGAGGAAGTGGATGTGCACAACATGCCAATATATAAACAGAATATGCAAGGTCAGATTTTATAACAATCAAAAACGGGAGAAAACCAAACATTTTCGTAATGATTTTTTTCCCAAGTCTCGGGATCTCTGTAATTTTATTAGTGAGTTTCACTGTTTATGGAGGACATTCCAAGCTCAGGTTCTCCTTAAACCCTTTACCAAGGGGTAGAGAACAAATTCACTTAAGCTTCAAGTAAATGTAAAACCCATCCTCGCCAACAAAGCATGTTTTTATCCTTACAGATATCTCAGCATTCTGCATTTTGACGCTTTTTTCTAGTGGGGATGTTTGGAGAGCTGGTAAATTTCACGTGAACGTGGAATCCCCTGGACCACCAAATATGTTTACATTGAGGATGAGGATGTGCAAACTGATCCCCTGCACAGACATGTCAAAACAAAATAAAAGTGAGGAGAAAATGAAAATAGAAATCAGATTAATATCAACTGATTAATCAAAACAATTCATTCTCTACCAACTCGGCAATTTAAACTGACCAACTCTGATGCTGATGTTCCCCTCTAGCTTATTTAGTGCTTTGTTTTCGTGATTTACCGCATAGGGTTCCGTCTGGTGGCAATGTAAATAATTCTGTGTCACTCCGACCAAATATTTAGATTAAGTAAATCGTTCTGTGGCAGGCAGGCAGGCAAGCAGAATTTTCATCTGTAATTAACCCTGTGAACCAATTTTTTTTTATCCAATGAGATGCTGCTAGCGACTGTCACAATGATGATTTTGAAATTATGGTCTCCAAATTTGAGAGATGGGTAGACAGATAAACAGACAGACATACTTTTTTTTGTTTATCTGAGTTAGGGTTTTAGGGGGAACGGATAATATTACTACACTAACAGACAAGACAAAAAAAAAAAAAAAAACAACCTCTGNAAAAAAAAAAAACCACCGCCAAGCCCTATAATTAATAAAGTACAAATCGAGTGTGCTGACCAAGCTGCTGCCAAGTAAACATGTGCTAATTTTGTTTTCTGAAGAGACCATATTATTATTCTTGCATTACATCTTTTGATATCTGCCAACTAGTAAGTAGGTTAGTAGTGTGCATCAGAACTAAAGTGATACAGACACGAACAGGTTTGTAGCTGTGAAAATTGAAGATCTGGGGCAAACGTCTGGGCAATCTCTTAAGTTTTAAAAATAATTGCGTACATGTATCACACTCTAAAGCCACAAGAGTTATGATCAAAAGAATATCATCAGCAGATCAGTTTCTATCAGACTTGCTCTCATACGAAATAGAAATGAAGGTGTCTTCCCAGAACACACATGGATTTTGAGACACTGAAATCTAGGGATGAAGTTCTTATAATGAAAAGTTGACAATGATCCAGATTTACTGATTTCACGAATTTGGCATCAGCTAACAAATTTAGGTTGCATAACTCCACTAAGGTGTGGTTTGCTTATTACAATGCATGCAGCTCAATCCAGCATGAGCAGTATAGGCTTCCCCAAGTGACCATGGCACATGAAGAGTCAAGTTGTGATTTCTGACCTTTCAGTAAAGTCTGATCCCAGCTCTCTGTGTTTATGTCACAGACTGAATCGGTGATAATCCATAACAGTCTGTCTGACTGCACAATGCTTCCATCATGCAGAAATTAGCACTGAGGTGGGGGAGGGGGAGACCTGCTGGGGTGATGATGACAGTTATCATGCTGTTAAAGCACTGGTTAACCCTCTAGTGCCAAGCCCTATTTACAATGGCACAAAAAGTCCGAGCTCCAGTTTTTGGATCACTTCTGGATCCACTATGCTGGAACAAGCATCAAAATGATAATAATAATAATAATAATAATAATAATAATAATAATAATAATAATAATGCGGTTTATAAGTCTCATATCCAGACTAATGCCCGCTCATGCCACTTCACACTATTATGGTGGGGTGATGATCTTGGTTTGCTTTTTCTTTGTTCCACGAAATGTATCAGATCTGATACGCTGGGCACTAGAGGGTTAAGAAGTGTGATCCCAACCACCATTTCATTTTTTTCGAAATACCAATTCCGATTACACCAGTATAAACCAATCTCAGATGAAAGCTTTTGAAAATTTAGTAACACAGACAAACATGGCAAGCCTACAGGCAGCCCTATATTTTTTATTTCAGCAAAGTTAACAAACTGAATGATTGAACTGTCAATACTGAGAGGAGGTAACCTTAGATGTAACTTTGTTGCTGTAAATGATAGGCCAGCATATCTGCTGTAAAACAATCAAATTCTGTGTTTACACGCCAAATCTTTCTAGTTGAACATAAACTAAGCTCACAAAGTTAAATCTGGAGATTGTTATCAATGTGTTCTTCTAATCAGTAATCAAACCTAGTCAACACTGGTGTGATCGATTTTGAGATTATGAAAATATCCCTAATTAATATAAGACTAGATACATTTATTAACTAGTGCCATTATCAAGACAGGCAAAAGTGCTTTGACTTACCAAAGCTGGTAAAGGTCCTGTGCGTTGTGTGCTGGAAGTGTCCTTACGCTCTACCCAAGCAAGAGTATGTTCCACGAAAAACTCCTGAAACACTTCATGGACCTTGAAGTATTCCCTCGACTTCCAACCTGTATCGTCAAATTCTATTAGAACCTGTTGAAAAAAATGTCACAATAAGGCAATTAAGCAGAGCACAATACCCATATTATAATACAGTGTTATAATAGATGCAAAAATAATTATTGTATGTTTGGTTTTTTTTAGTGCAAAATCAAACAATGCTCCTATATAAGTGGATTGGACCTAAACATGCTTCCTTTTATATCAATACAGACACCTAATAAAAATTAACATAAATAACAAAGAAGTAAACGTCCGGGTGAATAAACCGATGAACTAATGTAATGGTTCTATTCATATCTAACTTGAGTAAATAATCTCACGCGTTGTGCAACTGATTGTAATCTTTGTATTGCTCTAAAGGGGGGAAAAAAACCATCACAAGATCCATTCACCTCCTTAGCAAGCCAACCATAAAATTTGAATTTCAGAACTATGACAATTCAGAAAGGTAAAGGAGAGCGGTACTTGAATGACGTGCAAACGACAAAGTGAAAGGGAATAAAAGCCTCTATCGCGATCAAATGACAAGACTGGCTGACACAGTCTTGTGCAGTTGGCGGGCCAGGCTTGTGTTGTGTGCGTAAGGATAGCATTCGCCTCATTTCACAGAGAAGGCAAATGTCAAAGGTTTCCTCAACGCGCCAACTTGCCCATAGCCCCATGTATGAGTGTGACTAGACTACCGACTGCTATGAAGGGAGCGGGGTCTTACACTGCAAGCAACTAGCAAGCAGACAGCCAACGATAACTAACTCTAGCCATCAAAGCAGCTGCTTGCTGGCTGTTATTCTGCACAAGTTGTATCCCTTAGAATATTTTTATGTGCCAAATAACGCTGATACCTGCATTATGGGCTCTCATTAAAGAAGCTCACAAAAGCTATCTCTGTCGATAAACAAAACAGACCTAAGAGATGAAGCTAGATGAAAATAAAGCACTCGCATTACAAGGACAGGGAAGAAATACATGCATATTGTATAAATCACTGAAATCCTGGTTACGGGTAGACAGACAGGCAATTCAGTAACCGTCATTCAAACAATACCGCGGTGACTCAGAGAACTCTATAAAGAAATGCAAGGGATGTGGAAATAAAGAGGACTTTGGATTGGGNGGGGGGGGGGGGGGGGGGGGGGGGGAGAAAGAGGGTGTATCAAGGCGGTTTTCTCTTGTTAAAACACCATCACAAATATGAAATCGTGAACCCCTCTCCATCTTTCTTCAGCAAGGAAACAGACATTAAAATTTATCCCTAATAAAGATAAGAAAACCTGAACCCTTCAAGACGCATTCAACGCATTCACCATTTATAACCTTTGTTTAATCTCGTGTGTAGGACAAAGCAAATAAAAAAAAAACTTGACAGTCTGCTCGTCCACGAGATGTCGCGGCAACTGCCGCTGATGTGCTTTTCTTCCCACTTTCTCTGCATATTTTGGAGTTTCCGATTTTACTGCTTAGCTATTCAATAAAATGCTAAACTGTCTTTATTGTCTGCATACCGAAGAGACAACACTGAAGAAAAGCCAGAACTGTCTGGGCACAAGAAGCTTCTTTGTGGAAATGGGGGATTTGGGAAAGGGACAGAAGGGATTGTATTCTCTAACGTCCTAGATCTGGATCTAGATCTCGTTCCACGGGGTTTTGGGACTACGTGAAGGGTGAGGGTTACAAAGCAAGTACCCTATAATGTAATGCTGATCAAGATGTAGCGTCCTTCCAGACTTGATAAAATTTGGGAGATGGATAGAGGAAAGAAGTGCAGTGCTGTATTCTGCTGTTAAAATAACCTGGGCCTGAGAATTTGCGAACATAATATTGACGTGCATGGGCATTCCATTGACACATAGCACGACAGCCAAGGCTGTCTCGAGATCCATGAGTCCACACACTGTACACAACTCCAACCTCATCCATCCAGGCGCTCTTCTCCCCTCTTTTCATTCACAATCAAATCGATGAATCGACTTTCCTCTTTTTTTTTTCTTTCCAGGGTTCACGCTACAGCTGCAACTAAAAGCCCCAATCGGATTTCGCCCAGCTACACGCTGGAGTTATTCCACTAGGACGATGGTGATGTCCTTGTTGTTTGCGGTTTTGGAGCTGAGGGGGGAGAGGGGGGAGGGGGGAGAGAAAGAGACTGGTGGCGATGGTAGTGTTGAGAGTGTTGTACTTGTTGGTAGCGCTGTGAATATCGCAGCTGTGGTGATGGTACTGGCGCTATATGACAATGGCAGCGAAGAATGTTGGTAGATGGAGGTAGAACTAGAAGTTGTGGCAGATATTGTGGTATTGTGACAGGCCTAATGCAAGTGTTCATAGTATGGAATTAGGGTCTCAGTTCCAAATGTTACTCACTCATCAAATTTTGCAAAACCCCTCAATACATACTTACATACTTCGAACTAGAGAATGCTTATCTAGGAAATTTTATGCAACTGATTACGTAATTGCCCACAGATGCAATGATGCTCATACAAACATCTCTATGGTAAGAAATACAAAGACAAATTAATAAATCTATGTTATTTGTTTTTCATTGAGTTCAATTTTGACTGCGTCTGCTTAAAGTCTGCTTTTCGTTCTGAGACCTTCCCTCTGTGGCTAATAGTGCCGTGAATTTTTTCTTCCGAAATCTGGTGTCATAAAATAATTTCAATCCACGACATAATCTGTAATTCGACCACTGACATTGTAAAGATAATTTCCAATCTGCATAATCATTTCGCGTCGTGAACTAATGCTATCTGCATGCATGCTGCTGAAATTCTCTCACCTTCGCCATGCACAGTGGGAAGGTGTGGATGTAATTTGGCAGAAAATGCATAACAAGCCATAAATAATTGCATAACAAGCCATAAATAATTAACTGGCATGATTTATGATCACTCAAACTGACGTGCTGGCTAGGCAAATAAACAAATACAATATTAGAGCTTATACTGAAGACTATAAGCTTTACCGCTCGCTAGCAGAGCCTACAATGCAAATGCAAACTGCAATTGAAAGTTTAACTGGCCTAGGCCTTACCGGCACTTAGCTCGTAAACAGCGTGTTAGTGAGTTTATGACTTAATGTCTGAAACAAAATTGACTGTAAATCGTAGCAATAGCACAGATTTAGTTTAGGTGATATTACATACCAAGGAGTGGGACTACAGCCAAGCAGTTACTACTACTAAATGCACTGGGTGTCGTAACTTATAAATCACAGAAATGGTTGTCATTAAGCCTGTGCAGAAATGCCACAGTTAGTAGCAGTAAGAGTGCTAAACTGCACATGGGAAAATAATGGCCAGGTCGTCACTGGCGGCAACGTGTTGGACAATTTAAATTTTAAGACAGCAGCAGTTGTTATCGTGATGGTGACAATGTCTGTTGAGGTTGCTGTGTTTTACCACCATAAACAGCAATTCACGTCAGAGAATTGACAAAGGAATCAAAACAGCAAGAGGGATGACTGTTGCAACCGCCGAGATGAATAACATGCATCCTCCCATCACCTTTATTTATATTTATAACTCTCTCTCTCTCTCTCTCTCTCTCTCTCTATTCCGCCTGCCTCTCTCTCTAACACAAACATACACACTCACACACACCATGTAACGCAGTGACTGTGTGCGTCAGACAGCTTATCTCTTGACGACAAGTTCAAAGCAGACTGAGCAATTACACAATGGAATGCTCAAACGTTCCTTTGATGAAGGTAAACATAACCAAATGCCCACACAGCTTATCAGACTCAACACAGCCACACTCTCTGCTTTTGTAAACTCGCGCATTGCTCAACCTGCTATCTCGACAATTGTTGAATTTTTATTTTTTTAAGAGAAGAACCTAAAAGAAGTCGATCAGAAGGGAATCTTCCTTGCCCAGCCCCTCCTCAATTTCAAAAGCAAAAAAAAAAAAATGTACTATATTGCAAGCTAAAGCCCATTTAACCAGAACAAAAAATAGGCCATCGACCTCTGATGAATCTCCTCCCCCCTTAAACCAAATTCTAACGGTGCGCCACCGAGAAAAGAACTATGACCCGCTTCAGATCCTGCTATCTTTCGTCACTGCCAAGGGCCGTGCTCGTGCTGCTTCTGTTCTATACCGCAAAAAAGCGAATGGCTGGGAAATGACTTGTACTGCTGTGTATCATACTTTTCTCTTCAAAATGAACGTTAACACCTTACACATCTGGCGATATAACCATGTTTACTTGATATCAGACAGACACACGTTTGCGGAAATTCGGGGAGACCATTTTCCTTGCTGTCCAAGGATTCAATATTCACACAGCCAAAGTTGCGCGAACGGTTAAGTCTATTCTGCTGATGCTCAGGTTCCAAGCGAAAGCAACGGTAGTAGTTGTAATACTGCGTTTCGCATTTTCTAGGCCATGGCGCCTGGTAGAGGTTATGAAATGACTGTAAGTGTTATGATAACCTATTTCGAGTGTTGCTATAATTATACCTTGAGCTCTGGCTGTTTGAACAAGTATCTGGTGCAGTGGAGGCAGATTGCGCAGGTTGCTGTCCAGCAGATGGCACATTCCGGAGAAACTCATTTATTCAGATAGGTAGGAATGCAACAGGCATATCATACCACAACAAAACATTCTCTGCTTGATTCGAGTCTAGACTATATGAAGCCTTAAACAACATTTAACTAGGGATGTGATCTATGGCACACACATCCGGGCAGAGGGGTGAAAAATGCATAGCGAATCGCAGATTATTAGAGAAATAGTTATACGATTACCTGGGCGTTCCACAAAAGCGTTAATTTTCTCTCTGCACAAGCGCGCATAATCTCTATAGTCAGAAACAACCTTGATACATCCCTGCCTCGCCCTTTAAAGGCACAAGACCAAAATATAGCAAAAGAACTCCTTTCCATTTCACCTACGGTAAGAAGAAAATATGAAACCCCTGGGGGATACTCTCGCTTAGCGTAACATCATTCCCGTTCGTATAGTCTAGGGTTCATGTTCCTTTCATGTCTAGATAGAAAATGAAAGAGGATATAAGTTATTATTTAGCTGGGAAAACATACCGCCACAAAGGCAAAAATCCGTCGTGCATGAAATGTAGGACACTCCTTCTTGTGGCAGTGATGTATTCACTTCTAATACAGCAATACAATTCAGTAGGGTTTATAAACATGTAGTTGTTAACAATATTTTTGAGGAGGGGAGGCTGGGGGGAAGAGAGAGAGAAGAGAACAGATGCTTTTAATGACACGCAACAAATAGAAAGTCTGATCGCTAATTTGATCGCTGAAGAGTTGTTCTATCACAAATCCATAAACGGTAAAAGAGTCAAAAGAAAAGCCTGACCTGTTTTGCTTTATCTATAAAATCGTCTAACGCCATCAACTTTTTCTTTGTTTTGTAAACACTATTTCTAAGTTCACTGATTTACTGTGAGTTACCCAAGCATGACGCATCACGCAACAAAAAATGTACACTGTTGTTATAGTTGATCTAGCGTCAAAAGGGATGGGTTGGAACTAGTAAACTGAGTGTGAAATAGTGTGAAGCTCAAAGCAAAATAAAAGAAAAGAAACATGGATTCTGAACGATGGATTAAGTTGTATTCGATAACCACAGTGGACGTGAAGCACACCTTTCTTACTGAGTTCTGAATGAAAAAAAAACAAACTACTAAGGGGTGGCTGAGTGTATACATTCCGTAACATTCGACTACTGGATTTCGACTGGTAACTTGTACAGGTAATTATATCGTCACAATCATCTCAGAAATAGGGCAATTTACAAACTGGGCTATTTTTGTAGTTACTACAATCTAATACATCCATGAAATGTCACCGACAAAGTAAGTCACAAGGTCATAAGTTAAGAAACAGCACCAAAGCTTGGGATTTGCATTATTTTCTTTTTGTTGTCTAATACAGATATATTCTTCACCGGAAACATCACTCAGATGAGACAGGTGAACTGCCTATGAGTATGAGTATGACTGAGACGATATGATTTAAACATGAGTTCAAGTCTTTATCTAGGCTCTTGACCAATAGCATCTTCAAACAATAAGGTCACAACCACCATTTTTTTTTTCTAAACGGCTCACTGGGGTTATAGGCGCGATAGTTTAAACCTAAACTACAGGGTCACAAAATACTGCACGTCCACATGAGACACACGCTGCTTTCTCAACAAATCACTATACAATGTTAAATACTACATATTCATTCCTCCCTGTTATAAGTCATGAATACATCATATTTCACACATGAACATTAGCTGTCACTAAGTTTTGCAAGCGACGTAAGACAACAAACATAATAATATTTCTGGGAAGAATTACTGGATCTGCAGCACTACATTTCCATAAGACAGGCAGTCTTGAAATTTCAGACTAGATTTCCACAAGGAATTTTCGGTGGAAAGGAGAGGTGAAACGGAAGAAGGATGGAAGGAAGGAAGGAAGGAAGGAGAGAAAGGGGAGGGGAATTACACGTACATTTAATAGCCAAACGCGTAAAAGTTTTTTATCCTCATGACTGGGATCATTCAGAACCCTAGCACGTCTCAACCCTCCGTCGTCTTCCCTACTCCTAATACACTTACAAAGACAGGAAAAAGAGAAGAAAAAAAATCTCTTTCTAACAACACATCGAATGCTGTTACTGTTGCCCTGGCCCTGGAACTTATCAATTGTGCGAAGCGCTCCCAGCTGTTCCCAAAGAGACATTCGATAAGCCATTTCTTGCAAGCCGTAGCGGGCGCTTCCGGTGAGAAACTACAGACACCGTGTTGTATAAGCACATGCAGAAAATTATTAACAAAGTTTACCATGAATAAGTTCAGGTTGAGGTTTTTATTTTTTGTGCTTTATTTTTAGTTATTCTAAACAATCACGAGGTTTAATGACGTTACAAAAATACACAGATAGTGCTTTGTTGGCTTTCTAAAAAAAAAAACTCCACACAAACCAATTGAGCCTGGCAATAATTTAGGGGAGAAGACACAAATCCTAGTCTCACTGGCCAAACTGTGCGCCAGGACATGTCTTAGTTCTTCAGCATCATATGGGTTAAGTTGTGATGGGATCATTGTTAGCATAATACGCCTGCGCTCTGGGCTACTTTTAGCCTGCAAACAAGAATCGTGGTGGTTGGAAGAAGATGTATATTACAAAATACCAACACCTGTTCTGGTCTATATTATACTGAAACTGATATTCGACAACAAACGCTTTTGCATGACAGCTTTAATCTAAAATGAAACCTTCGGCAATAAAGTAAGTCTTATACTGATTTCTATAAATTCAGGTACAAACTGAGTTCTCAAAGCACTAATCTCTTTATTCAGTCTTAATGTATTCCTGGGAAACTCCAATTATTATGTACAGTGACTACAAAACTTCAAAGCCGCAATTTTCTCGAAGCAAAGAAAGCTGCAGTGCAGCCAAATATTGCACCAGCAATTACTGAAAAAGCTCATGGGTGTACAACTATGGACAGGGCCGACTGAATTCCTGGCACTCTGAATTAATTCATAGTGAAATGTCAATTTTTCGATCGGCTGCCAGCAAGGGTTTAAATCTGCAATGTGTTCTCCCTGCTGAGCAGATCAATTGCAAGTCCATTGTCATTTAACTCAGTAAAGCAGCGTGCGGTTTATAAAAACTATGGTCCGAATTTCACGAAGATTTTAATCCTTGCATGTCCCACTCCCTTAGAACATCATGTAGTATGAAAAATGACAATTATCTGTATGAGATGCATAATCTTAACAATCAAATTAAGTAAATGAGAGAAGAGCCCAGACTATACTACTTGGGGACGTTTTCCTCTTGTGATCATCTAAATCATTTATTATTATTGTACTGTAAATCACGACCACCTGTAACGAACATGTGCGGATCGATTTGATAAGAAGATAACACAGAGTGAAGAGTGAAAAGCGAGAGCGATGAAAGAAACTCAATGAAGGATTTTTATTACAGTTTAAAAGCATTTTCATTGTTTCCTCCAGGTCATAAGAGGTGGGGGATATTTATTCTCTCTTTGTCATAAATTTGGGAGGGAGGGGGAAAGGGGGTGTTTGTAAATTTTAAGAGGTGTGGTAGAGTTTTCTCACGTAGCTTTGGAGTGCATAAAAGTAAAGGAACTCGGCGCACGTTAAATGCATTTTTAGCGAAGATTCTGAAATTTAAGAAGCAAATTGCGCGTTGCGTGGTCTGACGAAAACACTGAAACACTGTATGTTGGTATCACAACCATCTCTAACGAAAACAACCGGCTGCAGGTAGATTTATAAATAAAGCAGAGTCGTAGAATGGAGAGTATAAGCGACGCAGAAACTCATCACAGGATTTTTAGTATCATTTAAAAATGTTTTTGAGGGAACAGACTTGGCTTTCATGAAAGTTCAGGGCAATTCAAGATGACAATCAAATCCAAACATATACATGAAGCAGTCATTGATAGAACATGGGGTCAATTATGACTAGAAGGTCACTTCAAAGGCAAACAGGGAGGAAAAGCATATTAAGGAAATGAATAATAAATATTATTACAAGCCAAGATTGGAAAAGTCTTCAGTTTAATATATATCGGAATATTGAAAAAAAAAGTTATAGCAATAGCAAATATCAACTCATGCTTCAATGAAGCAAAGATGAGAAAAAGAAACAATGACTGCCTAATAAAGTAATACATACGTACTTATTTTTATAAAGCCTTTGAATACAGCAACAAGTCAACACAAATTTTTCTCAAATGAAATAAAAACACTTCGAATCAAAACACTAAAATTCTGAACTTTGACCTGAAAAAACACCAAACAAATCAGAAATAAACCGGTTCTGAACAAAAATCTTAGTCGGGCTGATGTCACAGAGAAAGAAGCTGTATTTCAAGATGCGGTACAACCACATACTACCCCCTCAAGCTTAATAAAGAGTATGTCACGCCAAGTATATTATTATGCCAAATGAAACCGCAAGCAATATATTCTTCCCACCTGCTGACTTAATCGCACAGATGTGCAGACGGTCGGGAGACAGAAACCTAAATTCTATTCATACTACAAAAAAAAACCAGAGAATGGGTGAATAATACGGCCCATGACGTTACGGGACTGATTAATACATTACCTGGTTCCTGTAACAAAATTTAAAGAGGAACATGATCCAGTATTCTGCAAGTTTAGTAAGCTTGCTGTCTGTATTTTCAACAACAAAATAACAAAGTCAGACAACAGGTATAGGACATAAGAAGACGATACATAATACATTAGCAATGGGACAGCACACATCACGGATATGACACAGTTACATTTTTAGATGTAATTTAATGGTTACATCAAATATTCCATATAGTCTAGACTGTTTTCTCAAGACAGCGCGATTCATCTCTTAAACTTCAAAATCCACCCCCTCCCCTAAAAAATATATTGAACACAGCCCGTTATCCCCTTCTTTCCTGCACTCCAAAGTTTACATTGCCTGAGAAAAGCTTAGTCTTTCAAAAGCTTACAAATCCCCTCCCCTCCCTTCAAATTTATGACACGGGGTGAATGTGTTCCCTAACTCTTGTGACCTGAGGAAAACACTGCATAAGCCACAGACTAGAGGTTTTCTATTGCTTCTTCAAAAATCCTGTTGGATGGCAAAATAAAATTATATTAAAAAAAATAAAACAACTTAAAATACGAAACTGGGACATGAATTATATCCCTTTCTTTACCCTGAACAGTTGGTTTTCAGGCTGTTTGGAATATACATATTTTTAACACAATAGTGTCCCGAATAAAATTCGGTTGTCTGTCTAATAATAAAATGCCCGTTATGACTATGCACGTTTCCTCACTGAAAGTGGCTAATCTAGTCGATTTTTTACTACAGAAGGGCAAAGTATTGTTTGAGAAAATAGATATGCTTGGAGAGAACAAGAAAAAAAACTTACTTATGCTAAATGTCTTGGCCGTTAGCTCGCCATATTCACTCTCAAAATCTCTTCTTTCAATTAGGTTAACTATTAGCCCATCCACCTCTTTCTCAAACAGACTGCATGTTTTCCGGCTGGCCCACCGTAAAGTATATAACCATCAATGATCTTCACTTTCAGAAATAGTTTGTAGGTCAGAGTCCTTCATAATACATGCCTACCTACAGTTAATCCACTTATAATATATTGCGTTCAGCAGTTTTTCTTTCCTTTTCCTCGATTAGGTGACTGTTTGAACGGACAATTTCTAAACTCCTTAAAATGGAATTCAGTAATTTAAAGCTTGAACACATGCAAAGAACGGCTGCCATCTCTACAGAGTTCTCATATTTATAAACTATGATGTTTCACAACAAGGTTCAATAAGATCTGCCAATGAATACTGCAGGGTTGCAAAAGAATGCTGAAAAGTTTTGTCCATGACTTGTCTGTTTTTCTTGCCTGTTCAACATTCTCTACCTGATAAAAAATTTAACAACTAAAACCACCACAGTGCAAATTCTTGTAATGCAAAATTTATCCCGAGTCTCACAATTCTCTTGTGGATGATGCATGGAAGTGTGTAAACAACCATGAACCATCAATCCAGTTATTCTAATTTTCCTTGATTTTTTGACAGCTGGCCAATTGGGCATTTTCCAGACCTAGAAACACCTATGCTGGTTTTCAATGATTTTTCCAGGTTTTCCTTGTGGCTGAAATGTAGTTAAAATGCAAGCTTTTTATTCAGTAATTCTTGGGAAACCATCTTCTTGTAAGGGTGCTAACGACATCACTGGGACAGAATCATCATGCAAAATGAATACTATGCATCCAGAACAAACCCTGAATTTGCCTCCACGTTCAAAGCTGAAAGAGTCGCAACATATCCCCCTCTACCCTTAAGATTTCCTTCCATCTTCTGCCTAATATTATATAATTCAGGCGGAGTTACAGGACTCATTACCTGACAAACCTGTCTCGGTAAATGTGTACCCTCCATACAGGAAGTAAATAAGAGGCCATAGTATGAACATTCTTTATTTAGTTAGTATGTAAATGGTCTGCCCTGAAAGATTCACGTGCAAATATTTTGTAGCACTGCGGTGTAAAAGGTAAACTAAAAACAGTGTGCTTCATTTCGCTGTGACTTATTCTTTGTTATTTGACTGTGACTTTCCATACCTCTTTTTCTTTGCTAAAACACTGACAAAAACTCATTCAGGGAGAAATCGAGTTCGTCCAATTAAATAAGTGCATACATTTAATAACTGATGATTTTACGGTTTTCTTTGTTATGAACTGTTTCAATCTTTATGAGTTAATCGTGTCACCATGATCTGATCACAAAATAAGGTTTTCATGCTTTGAACACCGAAACCATTATTGCATCTAGCACTGTACTTAAATGGGATAATAACAATTGGCGCCCGAAGACAAAAACCAGAGAAAAAAACAAAACAAAAGCTCCTATTCAGCCAGACATGGGATGCCATGTAATCTAGGATAAGCGCACATGATCTGCATATAATCAAGGATTCTAAATCTTGTGTGTGTGTGTGTGTGTGTGTGTGTGTGTGTGTGTGTGTGT
>JAWQUT010000030.1:646997-673854 GCA_033807755.1 Ellobium chinense
GGGTTGAAGAGAATAAACAAGAATACGTGAGCGCAGAATCCATTCATCAGTCAGATTATGCTGGAGGGCTCTCGCCTCATCATGCTAATAACCTGATTATAACAATCATGTTCAGTTTGAATCCAGAGGCCAGTCTATTTCTTCATCCAATGATGAACTCAAACAACAGTCCGGAGGTCAAATAGCAGGGATATGATAATGTATTACTGTGACTTGGCAATATGTCCGGATGCTTCAATCCGTGGACTTATGTGACACTGGCGCACAAAATCAAGGCATTACCTTACAAACTTAACATGGTTTATTAGTAGTTTTACACTGTGGAATCTGATGAAATTTGTAAGCATTCCTTACGTTTAACCAGTTGAGATATTCAGCAAAGGGTGCACGGTTCTTACTGAGTATCATTCCAGTGATTTTCAGAGGGCTCTGTATATTGCTTCCTATCTCACGGTGCCAGGAAAGGGATAAGACCATGAATACACATTACAGAACAAGATTTAACCTCCAATAATGCCTAACTTTACCTAACACTATCTGGGATAAAATGTGATAAATGTATGTGGGAAGTAAACAATTGATTTTGCTGCTGCATGTGAAAGATCTAAGCTTCCAATATATGTATTAACCTCTTCCTCCTGAGTTCTGTAAATAATACGTTCCGCTGTTTTCAGAATTCGTCCAGACTCTTGTAATAGACTCTGTTTTATTGACATAGCTACACAAAACAATTAAACTGCTACTGGACAATTCTTTACGAAGTTGAACACTATCCTCTCTTCTCATTTCATTCTAGACAGTAAATAAGAAAGTAAACAAATGATGTAAAATAAACGGTAACCAAATTTTACTTAAAAGTGGCTGGCTAAAAATGAGGAAATCTGTGATTTCCGCAATAAATATACCCGTCCAAACAATTAAGAAGTTGCTCAAGAAGGCCTACTCACAATCATCACAATTTTTTTATAAGAAATCTCGTTTTTCGTGGACAGTCAGTCAACATGTAGACTCGAGGTTTAAACATTTCCGAAGTAAACGCATGCTCTGAATCCGCATGTCTATTTAAAATTCACTGTTCTGGATACAGAGTGGGAATGTCATGAAGATTATGCGTTAACCTGTATTAGCTTGGCTTTTTTTTGTTTTTCATACAAGGTAATAATTCTGTAGCTCAAAGATCTCCCACTCTGAAAATCAACAATGACTCTCTTCCATGTATTTCATAAAGAGCCAGCTGTTGAGCTTCATACTTCTGTTCCAAATCTATAAATGCACTTGCACTGTAAAATCTGGGAAATAGCCAGAAACTTAAAGTCATAACTGTTTCTAAAAAATATTTTATTTTTGATCAATTTACAGAGCTGATGATCTTAGTGAACAAATACAGATGGTACTCTCCCAATAGAAGTACAAAAACAGTACAAGTACTTAATTTAACACACCCACGACGTAATTTCGTATTCTGCATATTTCAATTTATCCATGAAGCTTCAAACTATAATTATATAAGGTAGTCCACAACACAGCCATTGAGATTGTGCTTTGCAAAGGATCATTCCACAGTCTGTTAAGCATAAATAGTAAGCGCTTTTGTCTGGTCTGGGCTATAAAGGCTTGTGTGGAGGCTTATTTATTAGACGTAATATAAGAGCGAGAGATTATCCAATAACGCTTGTGATAAGGGACTAAGAGATACTTAGGGTCAGGCATGTTTACGTATTAATGGTTAGTCACTTCCGGGAATTTGCATGATATTAAAAAAAATAAAAGTCAGGAGTTGTAAAACGTTTCATAGATTTGCTTTAGCTTTAATTGGTAACTTGCATATTAAGAAATTTGTTTTCAACAATCAGGCAATGCATAATATATGTATATTAAATTCATGTCTGTGATATCCATGGCTGTGCTGATACCGCCAAAATGATTTAGCTATCTCCTACACACCTATTGCACTGAAGAAAAGAGCGGTAAAATTGTGCTTTTTGTTGCACTGGGGGCTCAACATTCTCTAATGGCAGCTTAACCTAACCACATTCCATGCTTTCACGAGAGACTTGATAACAAATCCTGAGCCAAACACAGACACAATGTCACCAACTTTCTGGGCCACCTGTGCCCAGATGGCTCTAAATCACGAAATTAAAGAGAGAAAAATCTAACTGGGGGTTTCTGTGAATAGTTCCTTAATTTTCCCTTTGACGATGAGCAGACAAGCTGCATCTCATTCTCTACATCTCTCCAAAATCCCACCATTCCAGTACCTTGTTTGGTTGCTTCTCATATAAGGGCCGATCTCTGAATGAGAAAACGGCAAACTAAGCCAAGACCACCAATGTCTATCTACCTGCATTTCAGCCGTACCAACTTCAAATTCACTTACTGCCTTTACCAGAGACACAGAATAAAACGAAAAACGTGTCTTCACGACTTACTCTCTTCGCAAAATGCCTCACAGTTTCATTTACATGTAATTCCAAAACAAAATCTAGCTCAAATAAAATGCATCACCATACGTAGAGTTCACTGCCAATCTTAACGGAATGCACCTTTCTTCCATAAGATACAAAAATAAATCACTAAGAACCTGTAGCACGCAGACCGAACTGACGTTAATACTATAAATTGTACAATATATATATATATATGACAATTATTATATGACATCATCTTCCACTTATTCTGTAATAAAGCAGTGTGAATGTTGTCTTCCAATGATGGTAAGATCCATAAATAGTTTCCTTATTTAGATTCCTGCCAATCCTTGTCAAAAGTCAGGTTTTCAAAAATACTGCTGAAATCTGTCATGTACTAACATTTTTTTTTTTTAAAACTGATAAAATTTAAGAAAAGAAAGCATAGAGACGTATGGATGCCTTCTGATAAATCAAAGAATTTCTAAACTTAAATAAATAATTGGAGAAGCTATGTGAATCATAATTTAATGTGACACAAAGAACACTGGTCTGAAGTGATAATCCAAACACATGGAACTCAAAACAAATTTCAAATTTGTTAAACCAGTATGAAAAGTGAACAGAAAACTACTGACTGACCTAATTAAACTATTTTATCCAGTGAAAGGGCAAGGCTGACAACACTGCCAAACGTGTTTATATGTGAGGCCCCTCAGTACAAGTCAACAAAGCTGTAAAAGAAAGTTAACTGCAAAGACCGTGTGAGACATATCAAGCATATATATTTAGCTAAAATTTAGAATGTCGCTTCATTCGGAAGTTTGGTTTCCTTGTACAGTGCTTAATGCATTACATTAAAAGGAGTTCATGAACAAACCTTTACCATCTCTCTCTCTCTCTCTCTCTCTCTCTCTCTGTGTGTGTGTTTTTGTGTGTGTGTGTGTGTGTGTGTGCGCGTGCGTGCGCACGAACGTGTGTTGTGCTTCTGCCAATAGCTACTTCTCCTCTGGTATCTGCAGTTTCTAGGACGTCCCATGTTATAATAAGTTTGGGATCTTCAGCATACAGGTAAAATTTTAAACTTAAAAGTACTGAACAGGATATCATTTTTACACAAAGATAATAACTGATTTGGTACTATTCTCATCATTTTCCATCTTTCCATCTCTACATTCCTTCAGATGAATAGTATGATTTAGCATCACAAGCCAGAGATTCTGGGGGATCACCGACTAATGAACCTTGCAGGTATCAACTTTCTGTATCAAATCCTCATGCTGGTAAGGGTTTTGAAATCTGCAGTATATTTCTCATCTCTTATAAAACATCATTTTATACCTTATATTTATAATATAAAGAAATGCTTTGCAAACAGACAATATATAAAATGCTGAGATTCTTGAGACTCCCTATGATAGCAGTCAACAACCCTTTGGCTGCCATTAAGTAAAGAAAAAAATAAACGCCAATCAACTCCTACAAAGTTACAGGACATTAGGAGACGAGTGGAATTTAACATAAATTTCATATTTCGCATTAAGTGTCCGTATCTCTGAGGCAACAAAGAGCACACATTTCTTGAAAGAAGACACACTGTGCCACATGAAAGAACAGAAAGAAGAGTGTTATTCAGTTTCATGAAGTGTACTGGGTCACTGACGTCAGGGGAGAAACTCAACCCTAATGCAACATCCCAAACATTTTCCCAACTCTCTCTCAACAGCCCGCTAAAATAACTGCACACAAAACACATCTCAGTGGTAAAAGCAAACCCATCCATCAGAAACTGTATGTAAATCCACTAATTCTAAAACATAACATCGTCAACATCACTCTGATCATTCATTTGTGGCTGTAAACAACATCACAATGGTAAAGAATACTTTGTAAACAACTGCTGAAATAAACAGGATCTGAAACTTGCTAAACATTTTTTCCAAGGCTCCAGCCAAAGTTTAATAACGCTGTATATCTTGGGTCTTAAAAAGGATCCCATATTCTACTACCCAAGTCCTAAACAGGATCTCATGCAGTTGATGGTTTTATATTTAATATCCTTCTCATGTCTGGTCAGTTATATTAATGTATTGTTAAATAATATAGCTTCATCCACCTCAACCTCATTCACACATTATAGAAAATTTCCTCACTTCCAAACTGTATCACTTCATTTGAAGGATAGTAATGAAAACCAATTCAGTATTTGTACTTAAAAAAATAACATACTGTTTACTCAGCTTTGATAGTTCAGAACCCATTACCAAACACCACCAAATTGACTTATATCATCCCTCCTAAATATTATTTAATATTAATACATTCTGATTTGGGCAAACAGCAACGTCCAAACGATGTCACCTAGGCACTATTCCAAGATATTTATTACGAATCTTTATTAAAGTAAAGAGACAGTATCACCATGACATGTGAGGATAAGCAAATAAATCATATATATATTATGGCCATTTCCTTCTACTTCTGAAAGGATAAAAGGACATGAATGCAAAAAAACTGACTTCACTATTACAGAAGATATTAAAAACTTACAATATTACTGTCACCAATATCATTCAACACTCTATTGATATGGTAGCTGACAACCAGACATTAACTATTGTGACCTGCACTGTACACCTACTAATTGAGTGATCAAGTAACTTCATAAACTTTACTACTTTTCCTCAAACACAGCATCATTTTTCTAATTCTCATCTATATGAAATTAGCTGCAACCAGCAAATAATAAACTCTTAGACTTTAAATTCAGTAACCAATCAGTCACAATGCTATTCATATAAAGAAGAAAATTGTGTCACAATACTGTGGAAATAGGTACAGACGTTTGGCCTCAGTATTTTTCTAATGACCAATAAAATGAAAGAAGAAGTAATTTGAATTCATGGCAAGGCGAGGCAAGATGCTGGACAATGATAACCTAATAGCACAGAAGTTTGATTTCAATAAAATTAATTATAACCAAACTAGGGAATAAATCCTGGAGCTCTTCCAAGATGCTGGAGTTGGGATTAGGGGTCAGTCATAATTATATATGCCACTACAGCTGCTTCATTATAATTTTGATGAAGAAATACTGTCCAAGGCAGATGTAACTTACATCATATATGTGTTACAATTCTAGTAAACAAGTTTGGTATTTTAAATCAAGCATTTTTCCTGACATCCACAAAAGCATTACCTCTTTTTTTTGTTAACTAATGAAAAATTTCATGACAGTGTGTACCCTATCTGGCGTGCATTTGAAGTCTCACACACACAGTCGTACTGCACAGTTTAAAATCACAGAACTCTGAAACTTAATTAGAACCCAAAGAAACTGCCACATTAGTGCAGAAATACGGACCTACTGACTGTAGCCATACACTGTGGAAATAGGCCCATAAGACTGCTGCCACAGAGTGACACAGTCATCACAGTAGCCTCCTGGGGAAATACACCCAACTTAAATGTATTTCATTGAAGATTACAATTCTTCTGGAAATAGGCATTTCAATTACATGTTTTAAAATTTTCTCCTATTTTCTTACAGAGAAGAATTTTATTTCTTTACCCATTTAGGTTAATACAGATAACTCTCTAAGTCGCCACAATAGCCAGCTGTAAAAATACGCACAGAAGCTATTGCCACAGTACTGTTGAAACAGGCACAGAGACCACTGCCAGAGTACTGTAGAATTAAGTTGCCACTTATGTGGCAACAGCCTCAGCTCACAGAGAAACCCCTGATGTTCTAAACACTCAGTAACTACCTCAGCTGCAAGCAGGAAACGGAACAAATAATGTCTCCACTTCTGTCAGAAGGTGGTCATTTTACTGAACGATGAACAAAGAAAGATCAAAATGAAATATTATGTGCTTCCCATGACGATCTTTGTAATCCACAAATTACAGTTTCATGTTGAGTCTAATATGTAATAACCAATCTGTTGGGTCATTTAGCTGACCCCCCCCCTCCCCACAAAGGGCTGGGGGTGGGGAAGTGGAGTGCAAAGGATCAGGAGGCCCCAAAGAAAGGTGGACAAAAATGCAAGAAAATAGTGGAGGTCCCCAGGTGATGATTTTGTAGGGGGAAGGGTAGATGAGCTGGTTACAGCCTTGCAACTTTCGCATGCAGCTACCCATTATTTCCTTGACTCAGCAGTTCAACTCAGCAACAGTGCTAATCTCAAACTAGCTCAGCATGATATCCTACAGCCCAAGTGTCATTTTTATTTTTCAAAGTGGAAATACACACTTCACCTGTTATGAGTCACTATGTCGCTTCAATGGAACCCACAAGAGTAAGACGATAGATCAACTAGTCAGCTCCTTTTCACATATCAAAACAATACAATCTGCCTATAGACAAGAATCACCATGTCATTGTCAAGGTAATTCATGGAAGGAGGAATCAGTAGTACTAGTAACAGCATGAGATTACCTAATTAGGCCTAGATGTAAAAAAAAAACTGGCAGATAATAAGAGAGTGAGGTCATATGAGGACTCAAATCTCAAATAGACAGCTATGCAGTAGAGTTTGTAACTGCAGACACAGTAGGCTACATGACAGGCAGAACTCCAAATGATGTGGCCTCAGACATGGCCAATCTTGACTAGGGAAATGATATATAGTCTATATTATGTAGATCTCATTATTCTCTTCAAAAATATCAGGGAGGTCTACAACTGTTCAAGAACAAGTAGCAAGCATATTAATATATTATAAGCCTTCCTAGATTCTTTCTACTCTCCTGCTTGAATAAACCTTGTTCAATGTTAACTTCATGAAAGAGGGCTTACACTTGTCTAGTAAAGAATAACTGACACAGGATGCCTTATCATGAGGATTCTGTAAATATAGTCTTGATCTAATGATTAATTCAATAAAACGTGGTCTGAAAAAGTTAATCAGCACAATCTGCATACTAGGCAACTGCTAAAGTTTTGAATAAGTTTTGATCTCTGTCAGTTAGGCGGGTCTAGTCTTCAGTCTACACAACACTACAGTGAGTGTGAGGTAACCTACTTCGTCTGCGGTAACATTATCTTACCAACAACGGGACGGACGTGTGAAATGTTTCATACATCTTCCACGTTTTGAGCTTTGCAGCTAATATATGACTCCTCAATATACAACAAAAATACAACATATATACATGGTGCTCAGACCTTAACTTGACACCAAGACCCGATATAAGGTCACACTTACTGTGAAATCAGCGTTGCTCGAATCCCTAGTTGAAACAGCGCGTACAAAACCAGGCCGCCATTCCCACTCAGAAATTTTACCAACTTTTAGCTTTCCTTCACTCTTCACAGATATGAATCGTTTTCCAACAAGTTCTTCTCTACTCTTACAAGCCATGCCTCACATATTGACGGTTAAAACAATTTAAGTTTTGAATATTTTATAGACAAACTGACACAAGACTCCGAGGAATGTCACTACACCCGATTACGTCGTGGATGAATACATTGACATCTGGTAGGTCAAAAGGTCACATTTATGTGTGCATCCGCAAGAAACAAATAGTTCTCAAACTTAGGTTAACTTCATATAATTATGATCTGAGCCATGGATTCTGTTAATCTCTTGGAAAGTTTTACACCTTTCAAAGCAGGCGATAGGAAAATGTAAAAAATAAAAGCTAAAGATTCACGACAGCTGTTAGCATTTTTTTTTATCAATCCTCTAGCCTAGCAGACACTTTCAATACAAAACGTTTGACACATTCCGAAACACACGCACAAAAAAGAAAAGGCAACGATGTCTCAGGGTTCTTTGACGTAGCTGCTTGTCCAATGCACAAACTCTGATTTCCCTCCGACAACAGAAAACTTTCGCCTTTTCCGGATTATATTCCAACAAAAGTTCAGACTTGACTGATATTGTGCGTGTGCCATGCTAGGCCCATGGAGAACTTTCAGCAGTTGACCTACATGTGGTTATGTTTTGGTCACGTGACTATTATGACGACATAAAGATGGCTGCCATCTAACTTAGGAACTTATTCATTTTTGAATTTTGATCATATTCGGAAGAAATGGATTGTCTCTGCTTGTAGCCTGATCTGAAGACTGTCTGAAACACGTCATCTCAGATTCTGACAACAGAAGACGAATTTAACCCAGGGAAATGGTGTCAGCAATATTATCCAGACTTGTTATGTGAGTAATAGCTTAGGCTAGCCTCAATCAAAATCAAATCGAGATCTCAAGGAATTTGACAAGTCATTTCCTTTTATTCTGAGACTTCGGCAGTTACAGAATGTTAGTCAAGAGGTTACCAACAACGCCAGAAGGAAATAAAGTAAAGTAGTATATTGGCCCTAACAACTTAAAACAATCTGATAGTCTTTAGGGCATAGACTGTGTTAGTGTGACTGTGTAGACTTCCAAATCCAAGTCCAGACCCTACTAACTAGAGTCTAGACTAGTTGAGTAGTGTCACCTCTGCTCATTCCTTTGGTTGCTGTGCTGTTCATTCGTCTAGGCAATACTGTTTGGTTTTCAAGTGATCATTTAGCCTCCGGATTATATAGACAAAAAAAAAAGATTTTAGAAGATTTCCTTAAAAACATTTTACAACCCCAATTATTGCCAATGGCAATACTTTGACAACTTATTTCAATCTTTTTCTAAGAATTTTGATGATCTAGACTAGTCTAGATCTAGATTAGTCCTAATAACAGTCTCCGTTCATTAGTCTATTTTAAAACACTACTTTAAAGATAAGGGAGGAATCCCGATTGAGACTCACACCTCTTGGTCCTGTATCGACGGACATTAGGATTAGGGTTAAGGCAAGGGTAGGGTTAGGGTTAGCTTTTGGGTTGTAATGGTTAAGGTGAGCATAACTTGCTCTGGTTAGGCCATGAGACTCCTGAAGAATTCCATTCCAGGATTCAATCTTTATTCAGTCACCATTGGCTGTGAGACACATTTGCAAATCCTTCCATAGATAGTGAACTGTAGCAGGCTGCCATTTGACTAACAGGCTAAACCAAGGTCTGTCATATTTAGGCCTACTGTCAACTGAAAATGTGAATCCAGAGCCTAGGGGATAGTAGTGCAACCTATTTTTTTTATAAAAGCAGATAACAGTCTTTTTAACAGCTCAAGACTGTCATTGTCAGCTGTCAGTGTTCTATGACATTGAAAATGGAAAAATGAAGCTGTTATAATGTGCATTTTATTACTTTGTTTTTAGTTGTCAGAAATATCTTGAAATACTGTAACAGTGTTGTTCATGATGATATAATGTAAGGGGGATAACCAAAATATCTACATTCCTTTGTAATGAAGTGCAGTGCAATGCATGTACAACAGACTCTCAATAATAAGAGTGACTTAGGTATGTGGAAAAAAGTATATACTTATTATTAAGGTATCTTCATTTTACCTGATTAATGAAATGATAGAATAACAATGAATTTGTAGATTGTGAAATTCAAACAATAAAAAGGTATAATAATAAAGGAGTACTCAGATGAAGGTTGCCTCTCCCAAGTGTGTGTCATTCCCATACTATTTTTACATAAATGGCTAATGGTACATGGTTGCATGTTCAAAGGTGATGGAATCTCTAATGACAACTCATTAATGTCAGATACATGTATATCCAGGTGTTAATATTTTTCATTTCCAGTATATCTACAATATAAATTTATTATCAAAAGTAATCAGATTTCCTCATTATAAAAGATGTCAACAAAATCGTCTTACCAATAACTGTCTGCATTCGCTTAAATGATTCATTGAGAAATTACCACAAGAGACAACCAATGTTCAATCTGTGCAGAGCCACTAAAATGACTTTTCTTGTGTGTTGAATATGAGGCATATTCAGAAATCCATCCTAAGATTTGAGCATTTATCTGCAAGATTTAGATCTTGACCAGGCCCAACATTGAAGTCTGTGAGTCAGTATTCTACAATCAGCATATAAAAGGATGAAACATTTCATCTCCAGTATATGACAGTGATTATGAAATTTGTCCAGAATGATCACACTTAAATTGAAAACTTTGTCATGAACACATTATTATCCCTGTTTATTCATTATTTGCTATCAACAAATGGTAAAAATTTACTGTTGTAAGAACATCAGATTTATGATGCCAGTGTTGACATCAGATTTATTTGTCGTTGTATTAGCTATTGAAGCAGCCGCAAAAGGGTCAACAGAATTTAATTAATTCTTCTTGAAATGGTAAGCTGTAGTCGAATGATTTTAAGAGAAGCAAACTGCTGTATTAGAAGTTGCACAATAGAGTTATCAGGATAAGTATTTGACAAGGAAAACTTCATACTGGACAAAAAATTCTTGTCTACTAATATAAAATTATATATAAACTAAACTAAAACGTGCCATGAAAAACAAAAATTTTATGTGAAAGACCTGCAGACTTTCACCAAGTTTCCTTATTTAATCAATATTTTCTTAGTAACCACTTTCTGCATCATGCAAGAAAAAAAATAGCTGAAATATCTTTAAACCAAAATGATTTTGCTTTCAAGTTTCAATAATCCAATATGCGCCTGGCAAGTCCTATTCCTTGCTGTTTGAAATAACAACTTGAGATAAACCAGTCCATATATACTGTTGGTGTTAGTGTTTTGCCATCTGAAAGCCTGATTGGTAATATCTGTTGCAAAAGACAGTTGTGTGTAAGAAACAAAAAGTGATTTAAATGCCTTTTTATGATGAGATTTTTAAATAAAGATCTAGAGTTTTGTGACTGCATCCAGTGGTATAGTCTGTTGACATCGTTTCATGAAATGTGCACTTTCCTTTTTACAAAGAACCAGTGGCAGGTTATGGATGCATCATAACTTTGCTCAAAATGACATGAAAACTTTCCCTTTCTTCCCTGCCATAACTCATTACCTACTGACATTATGTTAATAAATTGTACGTCTATCAGAATGCACAATTTCTTTTTTGGGAATTTCTTCAGCACCAGTAAGTCTGTAAATAGATATCAAAATGCAAGCATCTTTTATAGCTGACCAACTCTGCATCCAGTACAGGTTGTGATAATTTCAGAAACTATATTCTGTCTTTGGCTTGGTTGTCATAATTGAAACAGACATTTCCTTTTAATCCAAAATATTGTTAATGCAAGGCAATGTTTTTGGTATCTTTATTACAGTTTAACCGATCTGTACTGTAATTGTTTGCTAATATTGGTTCAGCCTAATGAGATGAGTGGGTTTCTTTGTGATTATGAATCTGAAAAGAAAGAAAAAGATTTTTTCTCCACTTTCTGCCATGAGAAAGAAACAGTAAGCTGTTGCACAGCAATGCAGTATGAATTGGATTGGTTAGGAGAGTCATCATGATTAGCTATGGGTAGAGGGGTATCCACTCTGATAATAGGTATGATGTCCATTTTTGTATGGCCCTTTTCCTAGGAAAATACGTGTGGTAACTTTATTCCCAGACAGCTTTCAATAAAAATTGTAAGTGCTCCTGATAAGACAATTTGGGTCAGTTCTTTAAACAGACATGATTGTCAAGCTTATCTGGGAATCTTGTAAGGTAGAATATTTTCTGTCAAAAGAACACTGCAGAATAATAGAATGGGCAAATGAAAATTGCACACCATGATATTCTGTATCTTTGTTTGTAGTATTTAGTACATCCTGGAAATACATCATCCCCCATGATTAAAAGAAGATGGTATCCTGTTTGTGTGTGGAAGTCGCATTCTCCAAAACACTAAATATACACTGTTCTCGGCAGCAGGACCATAATATCGTATCAAATTTTGATTTAAACAAGTTTCCAAAGATCTTCAATCCTAAACTGTTCCATGTATTTCCACGGACCATTATGCCCTCGATTTGAATATTTCTGTGCCAGCAAGAGAGTGAGGGGGGAAGGTGTTTTCTCATGTAGAATTCTCATTTGATAATTTTGTATACTTTCTTGCTTCCTATAGTCCTTGAGATTGCTTGCTATTCAGTGGAATTCCATCTCCCTATATTTTACTCAATCTCATTGCTTTTTTGTATACAACCTGTAGCCTTCACATAAAAGACTTGCACATAAGTTTCTTGAAAGGTGTTCGATGTTCTATAATAGTTTTTGTCCTCAAAGATGGTCTTGGCTTTATCATGCATTCCTGGATTGGTACTGTCACATTATTATGATGTTGCTGGCCTAAAGTATAGTCCAGCTACTTTGTGCCAGAGGTAGTCTCTTCATGCAAGATCTTTCTCTTGAAGCTGTTCAAATGGATGTGTGCATTTTCCATCATATTTTATAGCTAGTGAATGCCTCGTATCTTAATTTGCTACCTTGTTAAAAAAAATCAAAGGTTTCATAAAGGGATCTTGTGGATGTATGTGACATGGGAGAAACTGTCTTTTACCGGTTTGTAGCTTCAGCTATTTTCAGCAGATTCAAATCTCGTGAACAATTCTTCATTGCAAGTGTATGGAGGTGACAGAAATACATCAACAGTTTCAAATCAGCAGGCCTGTGAAGACTTCCAGTACATGAGTGTGTGGATTTGAGATTTTTGTTGGACCCTTATTATAGCCCATTGTGGAGTAGCGAAACACCTGTGCGCATAGTAGGTTATTTAGCCTGTTACTTACTCAGATGAACTTGTGGCAGAGTAGTATGGAGTTACGAAAAACACTTCAGCAGAAACTGATGTTCATCAGTGATGTCAGTCATCAGGAAATTATCACTTCTTCATAGGAAATGTGTGACAGCATAAAGTGCCAATGGTCTTGATTTTAATAAAGTTGCTTTCTTTCATGAAATTTTTGCCAAGTAAATTGACATTTCCTTAGAGCATGCATGAGGCCACTTAAAGCAGCAGCTGACACACACAGATATAAAAGCTTGTGGCATGACAGGCACTGAATATGAATGGATTGTTCTGTGTAACAAGGCCTCATGAAGTTATTGAAGTTTTCTATGACTGGTCCATCAGAGATGCCAGTTTATGTAAAATTGATGGGAAATTAATAACCAGGCAGGAGGTCTGTTCTATCATCATCAAAACTTCTACAGAAATCTAAATTGGAATCCACTTAATCATAATTTTACTAAATAGCTGTACAGTATTTTTCAGGTAAAGCAATACTATGTTTTTATTATAAGCCACTGGATAATAGTAGTTCCTCAACAGGAGTTGGCATTAAGTAGGATCAATTGTACTTTAAAAGAACGGTAGGTAGGCAATATAAAATAAGAGCAGTACCTTCTTTTTCGTTGCATGTCAATCTCCTGTGTTACGATCTTTGAGCTTATTTCATAAGGTTAAATAGATAGACTGACCGATATGAATCATTAAGATAGCAGGTAGTGGAGACCTAGTGAAGGTTTTGCAGATGGCTAACTCTGCTACCAGATGTTAATCTATATTTTCAACTTTAATGGAAATTTCAGAAAATCGTACATAATCTAGAGCGGAACAGAAACCAGATTCCAGTGAGAAGAGAGTGAACACAATGAAAATCCTTGTAGACATAGCTGACATTCAGATATGTGATTGTCTCCAAGGACAAGGCGATAGATTACTTTCCAGTTTGGGAATATGATCGAGAATGACAAGGCAAAATCTGAATAGGACCAGAAAATGTATGGTTAGGAGGGAGGCTGAAATTACTATATGGAATCAGGAAAAAAGACCAGAAGTGATTGAGGAAGGAAAGCACATTTACAATTAAGACCAGAGTAAAGCCAAAGTCACATCCTGAAAATAATACTGGATAGTTACTATTTTTTTTAACTGTTGAAATTTCAGTTGTTAAGAAAGAAAAGTATGCACAGCATTTTAGAAATCACAGACTTCACTTTCAGATCTTTCAGTTTCTTTCCTAGTGAACCTGGGTTAGTGGATGCTAGGAAACTTGAGCTTCTAAGATTCTTTTCTTCCTTTGTCATTCCTTAATAAGCACCATCTTAAATGAAAGACTGACATGACGCTGGTGTCAAGGCATCTGTCAAGGCTGTAACGAACGTCAGAATACTCAGTGGTTGGAGGGCTTTTGCAGTTGATAAACAAACATTTCTTAAGTTGTAATAAGGGAGAACATATTGGTGTAATGTCAGGAGACAACCATTGTTTGCAAGATCTGTCTCTGATTTTGCGAACAGCATATGTGGGAGAGGTAGGTAGGTAGGTAGTAGGTATACCCGGAAATTACGGAAGTACAGTACAAGGTGGCAGTAAAAAAAAAAATGCGGAATTCACAAAAATTATTTTCGTCATGGAGAAACTGTTACCAAATTTCACAAGGAATAGCTGTATCCAGTGCTGCGACAAGTTCAAAAATTTCAGACCAATAAGGTAAAAAATGCCAAAATGGATTTCAAACATGAGAGAGCGTGTCAAAATGGCAAATGCTGCAGAAAGCTTTAGCAATATCTGAAATTCAAAATCGTAATGGCCTAATGAGAGCCCAGTTTTGATAGGGAAGGATAGTTTTGGTGATGCTTTTGTATCAGCACATTCAAAAGTAAATTGGCAAAAATAAATTATATTGATTATGACGTACTTGTAGAATCAAAAAAAAGGAATTGGTACACACATAATGATGGGGGATTTTCCTGGGCTACCATTTTTCTGTGTGTGTATATGGAGAAAGGGGGGAGAGGGGAGTGTTCCACAACTTGTGGAAATTAATATTGACAAGAAAGATGCCGTTCACTCAAAGTGAAACTGTGATGTTAGGATGTACAGAGTGTGGAAGAGACAGTCATCTTGCATTGTCAATGCGAGGCATCAATTGGCTGTACGATGACATGGTTTTCGATGACGCGAGTTTGCTGTTGTGTATACTATTAGTATGTCATTGGTTGTCGTATTTGAGCGCTTTCCGTTGGAAGTTACAAATTTTTCCCACACTCTTAGGGTAGGTAGGCAAGGTGAGATGTTGTAATTCCGCAGTATTTGGGCAAAACTTATCTGAAGATTATAACATGGTCATAATGATATGCGACGCTGAAGTTCTAGCGTTGTCTTACCATAAAATTATTCACTATGCTAATGTTTCATGCATTCTTTTTCACATTAGTTTATGAAAACTCACATTCAGAAGACCTTGTGATCATAGGTACCGTCTGTTTTCAGTGAAATAACATAACTATCCTGTTCTACGTTAGTTTGTGGGGATTGCGATAATGGTGGAATTGACACAAGCTTGGATGGAAACGGTGACTCAGGATTGGTCAGCATGGCTGCCAGTTAGTGGGCTTGCTTCAGAAATCCGCATTCAGGCATGTGCACAAAGTTTTGTTAAGATTTGCTGCTTGTCGTATTTGTTGAAGGATAGTAACTTCAGCCTTCCAGTAGGGGATTTAAGAAGTTGGTGTTTTGTTGTTCTTTTATAGTGAAGTGAAAGGATTTTATACTCGTTGACAGTAAGTATCATGTACATGCATGTGTTATCTCCAGTAAGGAAAAAGAAGAAATTATTTCTTAAATATTGGTCAGTGTGGTTTGGGATGAAATTCAGTTAGGAGGATGAGTGTAATTTATTTTCTTTAGCAAAAAGACGAAAAGCTTCCCAGCTTCCGTGATTCGATCTAGCAAGTAAGTAAATGGCTTAGGATTTATTGTTTTTACAATCAAGACTGTTGCATTTTACAGCATCCCCCCCCCCCCCCCCCCCCCCCCAATCTGTGCTTTCGTTTGCTTTCGGTGGCGTGGGTCATCGAGGGTACATAAATAGAGGTTTGATTGTACGAGCAAGTGTGATTGCCACGTTATCGATCTATCTTAGTGTCATCGTGATTGTGTGTGTGTGCGTGTGCGTGCGTGCATGTGTGTGCGTGCGTGCGCGTCTGCTCGTCTCTTGTGTAAAATTGGGGTTGGGTGGGGACGACCAGAAGGGCTTTCCTGGTGTTAGTATTCAGCTTCGGATTGGCTAGAAGGGTCAATATCGGTGCAGGAGCTAAAGCCATCATTATCAGCTTGTTATTGATTGAGAGAGCTTGTGCCGTGTGTAGGCCGCCTGCCTCTGACCTGGCCGGGTTCTGAGGCAGGGACTACTTTCTTTCCTTTGTGTTTGACCCACTAAAGCAGTTTTTCTGGGTTACCACCGAACGGAGCAAGCCCTCGGCTCTGCTTTGTCAGGAACCGTTCCAGGCTGATAATGAGTTTTTTTTTCTTCTTCTTCTTCCCTTCTTTTAGTTTTAAGATTTTTTTTTTAAACAAGAAAGATCATGCTTGCGTTGCATGCAGTCATTGGCACTGAACTCAGCACTGGTTCAGTACAGAGTGCCCTTTGTAAACTACTATCTGTACCTGTTAGCCTAGACAAACTTTGGCGGGCTCGCGACCAGCGGTCAAGCGCCCCAGCGAAAGGATTGAGTAACTGGATAATTATTGAATAATCTCTGACATTACTTCCAGCTGCGTTTTAGTGACACGGGTCTTTTTCAAGTAGAGTTTAGAGGTTGAAATAATTAAATTGTTGTAATTTTGAAAGCCATGTAAATGTGATTCATGTATTTTTAGACTATTTTTTTTTTGTGAGAAGAAGCTAAGGTAGGGGTATTTACTTCCTGCAGGCAAAGTTTCATAACTCTATGTAGGTAGTAATAATAGTATGTAATTATTGGTCATGGACAGGCTGTTGTTGGGCCTTTAACTGACATTTACGATGAAAAAGATCGGTTGCTTTTCAGATTAAATTTTCAATCACCAAATATCCCAGATAACTTGTTTTTGAACTCATACAAGGAACAATGTAGGCGTATGAAGGAAGAAAATGTAGTTCAAGGATTTATTAAGAGATTCAGATGTGTAAAGTAAAGAAAAAGGATCATGTCATGATCCCTTTTTCTTTTTTTTATACCAGAATTACAGAAGGCTGGTAAACCAGTATAGAAAGTTAGGCTTTACGTGTATTTACCGGTAACTTACTATTTACAAGACATGAAATATGTATTTGGATATTATGAGTTACATTTACTTATGTGTAAGTTATGTTTACATACATAATATGTATAAATTTATCTTGGAAACTATTCTTAGACTACACAGTTTTGTTTCTCCGTATATTTTTGTGAAGAGTAGGTTTCCTGGCCTCCATACTTTTTTAAATGTTTAAAATGAAAATGGCCTGGAAATAATAATCAGTAATGTTTTAAAATATTACGACTGCCATAATCATGCAACATCGTCACAGTGATTCTGGCTTCCGTGAAAGACTCTTTAAGTGGAAATACAAAGCCTGTGTATGCCGAGGTTAATGAACTTTATCAGTACGCTGAGGATTTTAGAAGATATTGAGAGAAGAGAGGGTGGAAAATATCAGGAAGTTTATTATTAAAATGAAGGATAGGATATGACCAGAAATGTGAACTGAGACCTTGAACATTATCATCATTGTTGTTCTGTTTACTATTTTGCAACTGTTTTGCCTATTACTGATGTTTCCAGAGTTCCTCCTTCCCAATCTAGATCTATATCTACCTTCACTCCAGCTCAGCTTGATACAGAGTGGGTCATAATATGACCTTCTGATAACTTGTTGTTGTTGTTGTTGTTGTTGTTGTTGTTGTTGTTGTTGTAATGTCAACTTGTAATGGGAAGGGTGTGAGGGTGGACATTTTTTGTTGCTGCTGCTTGTCGAAATATTGCGTGCACACTGGGATGGTTTTAGCTGTGGCTGTGTGAATGAAGTAATATTTATTGATATTTAGCATTAAATAATATGTGAAGGTTCATCATGTTGTTGTCTTAGATCATAGTAACATTTTCACCGGTCAGGTGTGCATGGCTAAACCGTAACCCTTACCAATATTTTAGGTTGGTGATATAGGACGAACCAGATCAGTGCGAGGAAGTTTTAGGAAAGCTGTCTGACACAAACTGTCGTACCACCAGAGATACTGAGCTTGGAGAAAAAAAAAAAGAAGGAGAGCATCTTATCTTTTTTTTTTTACAAAATGGGACATGCATGTAGTTAATGCACTTTGCATGTGCCGCTTTTGTTTTCTGCAGACTTCCTTTGAGATAGAAATGTCACCATCTGCATCTCCATTTAATCTTCTCCATTTGTCTGTTCCCGTCAGTCTGTCGCGTTTATGCCTTATCGTATGGTTGTCAATCTGACTTTTTTATACGGCACATCAAGATTATGGCCATTGTTCTTATAGCTGTCAGCTTGTATCACTGGACAGGTGTGTTTATAATATCCTGTCAGTCCAGTTAAGATGTCCGTTATGTCCTCATGAGGATACTATCAAATTCAGCGCAGGGAAGTAGAGTAAGGTGAACTGTAAGGTGAACTGTTCCCCTACCTCCCCCACCCTCCCCCTTGTGCCCTCAGGCTGTAATGTGTGTTGCTGATGTTTCTTTTCGAAATTACCAACTCCTTTGAATAACGCAGATCATATGTAAACACTATACAGGTTTTGTTATTTGGTATGTTTATTTTCCTCACATTCCACTCGAGGATGTTTAAGGTCATTCGATCGAGCTTTCATCAATTCGCTTAGCTTTGGCCTAATACTAATATCAGTTTGTTCATTGTGTCAGGATGGAAAGTTGAGGGAAGAAATTGTTGTTTGAGGATGTATGAGAGTTCGCTAACAGGCAAAACACGCAGACAGCTCATGCGCTAAGATAATTTTCATGTTCCCGCACTACTACTGTCGTAGAAAGCGCGAGGCTTTGATACCCCTATCTCATCTCATAATCTTGGTCTGTCAGAGCCAGTCTAGTGCAAACCTCTACACAGCATAATACAGTGCAGACTCCAGAAGCTTGCCAAATCTATCTTGGCACCGTGTCCAAATTTATGAACGCGCGTGCTGTGAACGTGCTGGGATGTGTAGGTCTACCTGTGGCGTGTGGTAAAATCATTCTTTCGTCTTTATCTCTTTACCTTTGCCCCTTGCGACTCACGGCCTTGGGGCTTCGCGTTGTTGTTTCGTGTAATGTGGAGGGAGTGAGCAAGAAAAGGTTATAGGGCAGCCAGGCCAAATTAAATGGCAGCAAGGGAATAGGGCAACCAGGAATTTCAAGAAGACAAAAAAAAACAACCTCAAAGATGAATGGTGATACTTGTTGCAAGTTCTTTCTTGTGTGCTGGCTCGTGATATTTAGTGAAGCATGCTGCAAGGCTTTATTTTAGACCAGTGTGCACACATGACATGTGATTTTGGACCATCTGTGATTCTCATCGTTGGCAGACATTTTTTAAATTCGATGTGGGCCAATGGGCGTGGCTTTTATTTTTCTCCTTTTCTCTTTCCTGCTGTTCTGGGGATGGCTTGGCTGGTTTGCAAGTTCTAGTGTTGGTATTTCGTCAGCAGGCAGGATCTTTAATAGTTGTAGGGATAGCTAGTAGTAGTATGGTGGCTCTTTTTGTTACATCTGGCCATAATTTCTATTCTCGGTTACACTGTCACGCCTTTCGGATTACGTACGAAAGTAATGGTTTTATGTGCTCTAGTTAACGCCACAGAAAAGAAAAAAAAACGGCACCCCTTTTCTTTCCCCAAATGAGTTTCTATTTTTTTTTCCTCTTCTGCGATGCGCATGCAGGTACCTCATTACACAAGAGTTGTTGATAAACATAATAGTTTTCAGGCCTATTACCCTTGGATGTAGGATAGATGTGTTAATTGAGGGAGAGGGGAGAGTTGGCAAAGAGAAATGCATTTGGGAATTTTCTGATTTCGTAACAGTAGACATTGTATGGTAGTAGATGGTCTATTGGCATTGCATCATACATGAACTGTTGATAATTTTGTCAACTTCTGCCACTTTATGTTCATTATGGGGCCATGGGACCTATGAGACCATAGTTGAAGATGCAGAGACCTTAGTAAAAGATGCAAAGACCTTAGTGAATGATGCAGAAATATGTCTTAGATAATGGTAAAATATGCATCCATAAAGAGATGAAAAGAACGGTAACTGTCTTTTTAAACATGTTATTATCTCCTCATGATTTTACTTGAGGTAAAGGTACTTTGATGTTAATAAACATCTCAGCGTGGCTTCACACAACGACTTTTGATAGAATTATGTTTTGGGCGACACTGTTACGCACGTGGGATGCATGCAGAGGATATCGAGGGGTTAAAGCATTAATATCATATCTGCAAGAATGCTGTTTTGAGATAAACGAATCTGAATTCTTGATGAAAGCTGTGAATCAAAGATTCCTTGGTATAGTCATATACTATGTTTTTTTGTGATCTGTACACACTAATTTAAGCACTTGAATCGCCTCAGTGTTGCAGATATTCTAGTTTGTTTGAAAAATCACTTATGACAACCAAAAAGCTGAATTTTGCAGATGTGACATTCTTGCTTTAACCCCTCGATATACAACCAGTGAATGCGAACTGGCATACTTTATTGAAGGAAAAAATATTCCCCCTTCGCCGCTCTCTCTTTCCTCCCCAGAGGGTTTAATAATCTCGTCTTGGACTATGGACTCCCTAATCAACTTAATGACAACTGACTTGTTGATAAAAGTGTGATGAAACTGTCTCTCTCAAGTCACCTCTCCCGACTATTCACCCGGCAGTTCATGCCTTCGTGAATAAAGTTAGGTGTGCCTCCCCCCCCTTTTTTTTTGTGTGTGTGTCTGTTTTAAATGCTTAAATGCACTTACAACGAGTTAGGGGAAGAAAAGCCACGATTACGATGGGAAGAGAGGAATCTGGAGGAGGGAAACGACAGAACGCCTTTCATGCTTGGTTTCTCTTGTTTCTAATTTCAAGGAATTCTTGCATCATGAATGTGTTTCCAGTACTTTTTAGATTCTGAAAATCGTTGTGGAAGATCCTATCTGCTGCAGTATTAGATCTTTCCTTTTTGTCTCTCATTTCCTTTCTCTGCATCGCGCTTGCGGGTGTGGTGTGTGTATGTGCTTGACTTGACACGATGTGATTTGTTTTTCAATCTCTCTGATACTTGCGCAGGCTTACAATTTCAGATGTTTAACAACTTGCCAATGCCACGATACTCGCTAGGGCGTGAATATTATCATTCCGTGAGTTTAAAAGTTAAAAGTAATTAATTAGATATGGCCGAAGTGAAAGAATCCTTACATGTTGCATAAACATTATCACATTACCTCACCTCAAGTAAGTTGTGTCTCTCTTCAACTTCTTGTCGGAGTAACTTCCCTGACTGTAATTTGGGTTGATTCGCTTCATGTTATCTCTCTTCCCCCCATCTGTTTCCGCTTCCTTTCTAAAATATATCTGCGAGCGCCCTTTTATTACCTATCTTGAGGTTTTGAGGGTAGAGCTATGTCAAGGACAGGTTCAAAGCTGGAATATAAACATCACGTGCTGATGTTAACAGCCAGGCCTTGACCTAAATGAAATTTGCAATTGAAATCCAACCTACCGGGAAATTCATATTGTTTTAAGTACATTTAATTATAATATAATGATGGTTTGTGGAGGGATTAGATTATTTTAGCTTACTTATACCAACATGTCCCTAAAGGTTAAAATGTGTGTGTGTGTGTGTGGGGGGGGGGGGGNGGGGGGGGGGTAGGATTTTGAAGATGATGGTGGCTCAGTGGTAGCAAGAATAAAATGTTGCATTCTGGAAGGGGATTGACCAAGGGGCAACACGAATTTTAAAGGAAGACTGAACCGTCCTACACACCGTATTAAATCATACGATACCCTGCTATTCCAATAAAACAGTCTTTCAAGTGTCTGTCATAATGATATAACACCTCTGCTGGCCCCAGACAACCCACAGGGTTACATTATCCAAAGTCCGAATTGTTACAACCACTGCGCGCGTGGCGGCCATAAGCTTACGTCAAATACGTTCTCGCCACATGGCCAAGCTGTCTAGCCAGTGCTCTGCGGACGGGAGATAGCATGTTGGTATGAATATTTTAATTCCTCTGTGAACAGTAGATATGCCAAATAAAATCATGCTGAGGCAATAAAAATGCAGAATACTTTTTCTAGTTTACACTATCAAACTTTACGTTTGAATTTGGAATACCAGAACCTAAATTAAAAGCTGAATAATACATTGTCAGGTAGAGGCGTCTGTACCTGTTGGAACATAAGTGACGTCAGCGTTTTTGCCACAGGCTTCTGCTGATCGGGGAAGGGGAATAATTCTAGACGCGAGGGCCAAACCCGGTAACTCTAGCTCTCCTTATTGCGTCATATTACATACGCGCACGGTAATAGAACGATGCTCTTTCTTCGCAAAATTGACTCGGTGGGCACCATAGATAATTTTCAGAGAGAAAAAGTATTGAAAAACGGAAAATTATTTTTGATGTGCGTGTCTTACTTTAAGTAGGTCATTACTTTAAACATAGCCTCAGTGATATCTGGTTTAGAGTAGTGAATACTGTCAGGGCTAAGAAGGGGAGGGTGAGGGGAGACAAGGATCACGAATAGAGTGATCAAGTTGTGGTCCTTTACTGTCAAGGATAACTGAGGTCTGTGATTGCCTATGAGAATTTTGTGATGGCTTCGCAGCGGTGGTCTCATGCAGATCGGGCACTTAAGCTCGGAGGGAAATCGTTGGTCTGATTTCTTTCATGTCTTCAGCTCCGACAGTATTGAGGCCCGTCTACTATTAATGCATTTTAATTGAATTGAATCCATGACCCGCCTGTATTAAGGAATTAGAATTTAATAACACTGAAGTAATAGGAACAGTCTAAGACATTTACCTTCCCACAGGTATAAACAGAAAAGGACAGACCCCGCCGAAATTTTCTAGATTGTTTGCTCACATTCGATTTAGTTAAGACAAGAGCGTTCCTATAGTCGTGAAATATAAATGAGTGTATAAAGTATAAATGTTTGTATCGCTGAAAATTGTCCGTACGAAACAGTGTGATCTTGTGGTTTTAGGTGTTACATTGATAGTTTATTCTCCTCAAGTTTGCCACTGTGGAAGTCTTCGACTTAGCCATTCCCATTAGATCAGGGTGTCGCTGACCAGTGGAGATGTTCTTAGTTTTGCCAGTGTGATATCATCATATTGACTAGTGTTACTTGATATCCTGTGTTTGAACACTGTCGAGTCCCTCGAGAGACCAAAGGGAAAATGTATCCGCAGTTTGATCAGTTAGATATTCGTAATAACTAAAGTGTTACTTGAGACTATTGTGTCAATTCTTGGAGTTGAAACCGCGGAAATCTGTGGTCCTTATTTGACCTGTGGCCAAGGTTGATGTCTTCAGTCCGGCCATCGTAAATGTCCTGCGTCAGGCCATCGTAAATATTTCCTAGTGTTGGTTTCCCCTCTTTGATCTATGTAGATTTCCCCTAGTTTTATCGATGTAGATTCTAAACTGTGATCAGTGTCTCCAAATTTGACTCACGTTCACATATCTAAGGCGACTAATAAGGTAAAAGTGTACCTTTCACACACTCAGAATTAATGATTTAACTTCAACTCTGTTGTCTTTGAGAGGAAGTGGAGGGAGAGAGGAGCAAGGGTAAGAAGTCCCACAAAAAAGAGGATAATAATAGTAATAGTAATAGTTACTAGCCGTGTAGCTGGCGTTCATTGGTGATTTGTCGCACCAGAACATGACAGCGAGCATGCTGATGTTTTGAGTGCGGCAGGTTCGAGTTGTGATGTCGCACTACAGTTTCAGTGTAAGTGGCATTTTAACTCAAGCGTTCCACTTGAACAGCAGTAGCTCGCCCCGATATCTAATCCTGCATTCCACCGTAAACCTCCGAGGACTTCGGTGTATGAAATTATGGGCCCTCCTTCTATCTTCATATTTTCGCACGTGACACAGCTGGAAATACGAATCGATAAAAATGTGTTGCCAACCGTGGTGACACCTTTTTTTTTTTTTTATTGACAGTCGTTTTCGGCCACTCCAGCCGTGCGATCGTGTGGCCAGCACGTTCTCTACTTATAACAGAACCACAGACTATAAGGGGAGCTGCCCATTCACGCCCTCCACCTTACGCAGGGCCGCAGACTCCGGGGATGGCATTCGCATTCACTGGGTATGAATCAAGTCCTGAGGGCTGAATACATTGAATACCCATACAAAATCGGTCTCCATGAGGCCGGAGGCTGGGTGGCGATTGGCGAGGCCGGATGGGAACACAGCATGATGTCTGCACACGGTCGTTTCTATTATTCCGTCCCATTTCCCACTTTCCCCTCCCAAAGGCCTTCATCTCCAGCTTGAAGAAAGCTCTTCTTCCTGCGACATGTTGATGGCGATGAGGAGTGACCCCTGCTGACTGGCTCCGATGAAAAGGACGGCTTTTATGTCCACGGGGACGAATATTCCTGGTCACTGACTCGCCGGCCGCCGCCTTTAATAGGACCGACCCTGAATAACCCAATCAATACGGATTCTCTTGCGTCCGCACAGGTCATTGCAATTAAGACGAAGGGTCCGCTCGTATACATTCTGAGTCTTGTTATTGCAGTCCGTGGATAAGCCAGTAAGCCAGTCAGTGGTTGGAACAACCAGCAATAAAATGAAGCTGGAAGTTTTGAATATTAAAAAAAAAGAAAAAAGAAAGAAAGAAAAGTTCGCGTTTCAAGCTTCTCATTACAGTTACTGTTTTGGACTCAGTTTTGATTAAAAAATATCTTTTCGTGGTCAAATGGAAAAAGCAATATTGCAGTTCTGCTTGTGCCAAGAAAGGAGATATGGGATGCCCTCCCTCCGCCAGTGATTGAAAATTTTGACCGGTATAACTCATATTCAAATAAATTCTTGAGCCTGATATATGCGTTTCCAGCATTGTTATTGGTTTTAATAATTTTCATTCATTTTTTTTGTTTTTGTTTTTGAATGAGACCACAGTTGCCAGCGAAAGTCAGAACAATCCATTCACTCGGATCAAAGCTGTCGTCTCTAATATTGATATCCTTCAGATGGCACGGGACCTGGCAAAACAAAAGCTCCTTAATATTCCCAGTCTGTGTCATGCTAATGTCTTGTTGTGCAGCTGATTCTTCTTACGCCATCTCTGCAATGATTTTTACACATCGACCGTGCTTTGTTCAGAACGAAAGAAAGAGGGGNGGGGGGGGGGGGGGGGGGGGGGGGGGATTACAGGCTATGGAGGGTGAAATCTCAGCATGTGAGACATTGATTTCTCTGTTCCTGACAGCTTGATGCGAGACTCCTTCACGCAACTTCAGCGCATCCTCTTCTCCGCCGTGCCGCTCTGCTGCTTACTTCTGTAATATTATAATCTTTTCTTCTTTTCATAACCGTAAGTTGGTCTGCTTCCGAGCTGACAGACGGAAAAATCGGAAAAAGGAAGCCCAGCCACGCTGAAATATGCTGCAGTCATTAAATTCATATTTGAAAACTCTCAGTGGCGTCAAGAGGACGGCGCTCTTTCTGTACAATCATCCTTCCGCAGTCTCCCAGTCGTTTGGTCTTTCTCGTCTCTTCTCTTTCTTTGATTCCTTCTCTCTTCCACGCTGTCTGTCTGTCTGTCTGTCTGTCTGTCTGTCTGTCTGTCTGTCTGTCTGTCTGTCTGTCTGTCTGTCTGTCTGCCTGTCTGTCTGTCTGTCTGTCTGTCTGTCTGTTTGCCTGCTTGTCTGTCTGTCCATTGCCTGCTACCTGCATCTCTGACAGCCTGTTCGTCTGTCCTTGCATCCCATACTATCTGCTCAGCCTAGTTATTTGATACTGAAGTTCGGTTTACGAAAACAGTGATATGCACATGCTGGATTGCACAAGATATGTTATTTAAAGAATATTCTGTGAGTATCGTAAAATGGTGGGTTCAGTTGTTTGATAGTTGAGTAACTAGAATTTTGACCCCATCGTCATGAAATAATGAACATACTAGGCTAAAACCACCAGACAAAAACAATAGTGCATTGAAATTGGCCAAGTGTTGTGTACACACAGATGTGGTAGCATTCCACAACTGACCCAACTTGGCCGAGCACGATGGAAGATTTATGTCAGGAACCCTCCGTAGTTCTTCTTAACAAAGGGGGTAAAATTCTATATTATGGCTTCGCAGCGTGAAAGTTCCTGGACAGAATGCAAATCACAAGACTGTGCTAGCGCGATGTAGACTAGATATTGCATAGAGCCATGGGCGTGCAGGGGAGAAAATGAGCAACTTCTGTCGCGACTTTTTCCTTGTGGTGGAGAATCTGATCGTTCCCTATGTGTACCTTGCTTTCAGACTGGTGTTCGGCACCCTCTACCCAGCCTACGCCTCCTACAAGGCCGTCAGGACGAAAAACGTCAAGGAATACGTAAGTACTGCGAGTGAGTGAGTGAGTGAGTGAGTGAGTGAGTGAGTGAGTGAGTGAGTGAGTGAGGCATATTAGTGAATGGTTGAGTGAGTGAGTGAGAGAGTGTCTGTTTGTCATTCTATCTGTGTAACACTCTATTTGTCTGTCTGTCTGGCCCAAGTTGGCTCAACACATTTTTTATGCATGTGTGGAATGAAGGCACAATATGTTTGGTTTTGACACTAGGTGCTAAAGCCAGCTTT
>JAWQUT010000030.1:678483-718218 GCA_033807755.1 Ellobium chinense
GGGGGGGGGGGAGGAATAGAGATATGGAGGTAGTAGTATAGTATTGTCATTATTATCCATTTTTTTCCCCCAATTTCTTCTGCCGTTGAAATTCGCGGAAGTAACTGACCTGCCGAAGTAGTTTTTTGTTTTTTTTTAAAGCTTTCCATGTGATATGAATAAACTGGGCCAACCGAGGCTTTCCAATCTCAGCGGTTATTTACCAGTAACAATAAGCATTACTCAGTCACTGACGCTTTCGAGTCGTTCTCCTGAGACTTCGGCAGTTTGAGATTGCTTGTCTTGGCTAGTTGACTCGGAAAGTTGACTTGTATAATGATGAGTGTCATACCTTAGCTCAGTCATGAATTAATGTGGACAGCAATTTTGCAACTGCCCCTCATGTTCATATAATTTGTTGTCTTAAGTTATCTACATTCACATCTTCATTTTCGTCTTCCTCTTTCATTTTCTGCTGCTGCTAGGCTGTTGCTGAAATAGGTTAGTTGGCTTTGAGACGTCCTATGATATTTCTTACTGAATTCTGTTGCGCAGGCAGAGTATTTCAGTGTTAATCTGATGTTGATGTGCTTGTAATTGTCAAAACTTTCCTCAAAGTACATGTGCATGTACCTAGCTGATTTTGAGAGTACTTTGCTAAAGTGGTGAATACTCCTCGTGTTGCTAAAATAAACAAACACACCAATTCATCTAGACAATAGAGAAATCTATTATATATGGACGAGCGAAGGGTTGTGTGTGTGCCGGTGCGTGTGTGTGTGGGGTGGGGGGTGTCTATGTGTTAACGTATATACCATCGCTTAAAATAACTCAGACGTTCGAACTTTTCTCTTTCTCACGCTTTGTCATTGTCTCTCAATTCTATTTCTGTTGGCCTTCCGAATCCTACTTAATTTTCTGTGTATGTCTCTTATTTCAGCCACTAGTCTTAAAAAAGTGCTTAGACACGAACGGTCGACTGTTTTGTTTGTCTTTTATTTTGTTGTTGTTGTTTTTGGGGTTTTTTTTAAAATAAATTCATTATATTATATTTCTCACAAGTTTTATGTTAAATCTGGACAGAACCATATTGAATTTCAAATGATAATTATACTATTGAGAAGTACTTATTATACCTCACGATCTCGAAGTCCAGGGGACCAGCTTGACTATTCGAGATTGTGAAGTAACTTATTTGATAGAGAGCAGGGGACTTGGGGGGAGCTAAGTTTGGTTTCCTGTGGCCGTATTGCATAATCCATACGTTAGTTAACGCAATGCGGTAACCACGGGAACTCCCAAAACATTAGTAGTGTTCATGGTGGTTAACGCAATACGTTAACTAACGTTTGGATTATGCATACGGCCACTGATCGTGATGTTCCACTGTATTATTAGTCAGCTGTGCTATTCCCAACGTGGTTTTTGTCCAAATTGCTGCAGCTGGCGCTCTTGGAACATTGTCAGAGCATGATATTCTGATAAACAGAAACAAAAACTCAGGTAGGTTTATGGCCGTTGAAGTTGTCAGCGTCAGTGTGTGAAGTGTGTGTACTTGTCCTTCAGTTCCTGTTATCTCCATCTGGAACAATGAGTGCCGTATTTACGGAGCTGTGATAATGTTATCCACATGGTATGACAATGACATGATTGATAAAAACTTATCTCACTCTAGCCACCTGCGGTGTCAGTGGATTCTAAGTTAAGCTTCTTGGACGTAGCATGAAGATATCTAATTAGGCCAGTTCTTTAGATGATGATAATTGTTATCGCACATTAGAGTATCTCAGGACACAGTATTGTATAGTAGGTAATATACTCCTCGATAAAGTTGCGCACCATTCACAAAATGACTGTTGTAAACAGTGTGAAAAGGGATGTGTAACTTCCTCGTCATCAGTTTCTATTAGCGAGGCAGTTGATCACGTTATTTGCTGACAGCTATTGACTAAGCAGTTTGAATTACTTATTAGCACCTGGATGGGCAGAGGAAATGAAGTGTTTTTATTGTACTATCATCAGTGATGGTATAGTTTGGCCCTATCTGTGTTGATTCTCAATAGTTAGGCAAAGGTAGCTTTGAAAGATTTATGTAAGGCACTTGTAATATACGGAAAGATTTCCGCATGCAACTCAACATACTAAAGAGGGATTATTTTGATGGGGGTGGTATAAAAAAAGTGGGGCATGGTTTTTTGTGGGGGAAATAAAGAAAGAAAGAAAGGAAAATGGCAAGTAAGTTTGCTTCTTCAATATTGCGTGCTTGCGGGTTTTCATGTTATGGCATATGGTCATTATGACATAATGATACACATTTGAAATGGTCTGTGAATATCTGAAAGAGAAAAACACCATACATAATATTAGTACATGCACAATGTGGATTAGAACCTGTGACCGCCAAGTCCTTAGTCTGCGGTATAGCCGATATCACCAAATGACGAGTTGTAGGTGAGTGGAAATTTGGTGCTCATATACTAAAATTGAAAAATAGCGCCATATTAATGAGTGCACATGCTTTGTTTCATGAATATAAATGTAAAGACAGGTAGAAATCTTTGTTAAAGTCAGGATTTTATATCCTAAAGTATTATCAGAGCGCATGTTATTTACATCTCGAATTCCCGTGACCTCTCGCAATAAGCGCGAGATATGCAAATTTTAAGGTCAAAAAATACAAAAGTTGGATCCGGGTATATAAACAAAACAAAATACCATAATATCCAGGATTCCAAGCTATTTTCAAGGGAGCATCAGTCGAGGCGAGCGTAAAAAATAGGTTGGATCCATATAGGTACATATAGTGCCAGGGGGGCTCCGCCCCCCTGCGACCCCCCGCAAACGGACGCTCCCAAGGTCGCGTCCTTGTACAGTACTCCGCAAAAATATCTATCATTGTTCCGGCCAGGGAATAAGTGAAACTTTTGGGTCTTACCTCGTATTGAATGAGGTCGGGAAAATGGCGTCCCTGGAGGCCGCCGAATCACCAGTTCGCCTAATGAAATTGGATTTATTACAAAGATTTTGAACCAAGCACCTTTTTAGTTCAATTTTAGTGAATATTGATTTGGACACCAAACCTCCAGAAATATATTTTGCGTGTGTAGGTGTTATAATTAAAATTTGGCTGTGAGTTGCATGCGGAAATCTAGCCTAATATACACTGTAAGCTCTGCAATATTCTTTCTCGAGCTTCAGGAAATGGGGATTGATCATTAAATTTGTGTGTGGTTATATCCAAGTGATAGATCTGCAATTAATACTCTAATTTTCAACACATTTTGCCTTTATTTTAAGTGTTTATATACTATATTTGTATGACTGGATGGGAGAACAGACGGACAGGGTCATTGATTAATTCCGTAATTTGCTCACAAATTCAGTGTGGGGTAATTCCAATTACTCACATATCAGAGTAATGTGTTCGTGAGCAATTGTGTTGTCATTCGCTACTTTGTAATATGAACGAACTACTTTGTAATATGAACGTATGTGCGACTGAAAACAGGCTAGAGTGTCAAGAGGTATGGCTGAGACTGGACTTTGTCAAGAGGCTTGTTGTCATTGATTGTAGGGGCCTCTGGAATACTTCAGATCGATTTGCTGCGCTGTCTCTGCCGTTTTTGTTTTTTCTTTTTGATCTGTGCATCCATCTGTTATTCCTCTACGCTACTTTCTTGACCTGAGACACGTGCTCCTGCTGCTGAAACTGTTCAAGATAATATTTATAATTACAGAGCAGTATGAATAGAATAAGTGAAGGCTTGCAGGCATTGCCCACTCTTAACCCCTCCGGTCCCCTCTCCCAAATTTCCTCAAGACTTTGCTAATGCTCAGCACTGCACCGCGCAGTGTCCTATCCGCATTAATTGTCCGCATTAATTTTTTTTTGGTGGGGGGGGGGGGGNGGGGGGGGGTGGTGGAGGAGTAGTAAGTTTAGTGGCTGAAATTTTTTTTTTTTTCAATGCGAATTATGTCTTGGATGTTTGGCTTACTTTTTGTTCGTTATTTGACTGTAGTCAGTATTCCGTAATACGTGAATGTCCGATACGGAGATGGGCTGACGTTTACTCACGTCACTGGATCCAGACATCACATTGGACCATTCTCCTGACCATTGTCCTCCTGTCTGGTCACTGGCAGCCCCTCTTCTGAAGGGGCTGGCAGCAGTCGGTCCTGATGGCTTAGCTTTGGTCGTGAACAGCTGCCATTCCCTGTAGTGACGGCTTATTGTTGTACCTATCGACCACGGCCAGCGCGTTTATAATGTGACACTTAGACTAGGCTCGGGGACTGATCGGGTCGATTCTTACCTCGTTAGATTTCCTCTCTCCGCAATGGCGTCCAAACGCTTTAGCGCTTGGGTGTCAGATCTTAACACATGTGACGTGTGCTACACACAGCTCGTTATGTGAACTACAGGCCGAATGGTGTGTAGCGAGTTATGTTATTAGCATGGATGAATGTATATTCATTCTCTGGCATTCACTGCAAGATGTAAAAAGGAACTTTTTACATAGTATACCCTGTTTGCTTAATCAGTATGCATGCCTACCTCATAATCATCTGCCAGGATACGTTTTTTTGGTTGTTTTTTTTAATGTTTGGTGTTGATTAAAATCTAAAAGTGCGACCATCCTGTTGGCTGTCTGTTCAGCACATTTTACTGTATGTGTGCGTTACCTGAAATGGCAGCAGCATTATGTTCTCTTCACGGAGTTTAGAAAGTAGCTGAATGATCTAGACTAGCTTGCTGGAGTGTTAATTTGAAGTCGGATGAATTGGTGTTTGCCAGGATTTAAGACGTATGCTGTACTTATAAAGCTCATTATAGCCATTTGTTAAACATTTGAATAACCTCTCCTTTTCCCGTCGGTTTGAGCGAAACTGTTTGTCACATAAAAATAACATTATTATTATTCTGCTCGACGTCTAACTTTTATTATATGCATTTGTTAATGATTGTTTGATTAAATCGTCACACGTCAGTCCAAGCGAAACTGTTGTGCCGCACATACTGTACCTACATACAAAGCTCATTACATGTTTACGAATGTTTGGAAATACTGTTGCATGTCAGTCTGAGCGAAACTTTTTGTCACATTTGCTTATAAAGCTCATTACATGTTTACGAATGTTTGGGAATTATGTTGCACGTCAGTCTGAGCGAAACGTTTTGCCACACACTTGCTTATAAAGCTCATTACATGTTTACGAATGTTTGAATATAGTAGCACACGTCAGTCTGAGCGAAACTATTTGTCACATACTTGCTTGTAAAGCTTACTAATATACCGTTGAAATTCGGTGCGAGTGAAACTGTTTTTCACACGCTGGACTTATAAAGCACATTATAATTATTTATTTACGAGTGTTTGAATAATTATATACCTGTTGCACGTCAGTCTGAACAAAACTGTTCATCATCCAGCATTATTGCACCGTGATTTTTTTTTTTTTTAAAGTCAGTATCTATCTGTAAGTTTGCTGGTTTGTTCAGCCAGCAGTGAGTGATCGATAGAACATATCACTGTCCGTCATTCTATCGATCGATCTATCGCACATGCGTTTGATTATTTATGGATTATGACGTCCGTATCTTAAGCAAGGTTATTGACGGAACCCAGGTGTGGGCAAATAGAATGAGGGGTTCTTCAGACTGTTAATACGCAACAGAATTGAAGCATTAGTTTAGTCCCTTAAAAATTCTGCTAAATTTGTATTATACGCGTGTTACTTTGATCACATGATGCTTGTATAATGATGCTGATGATGATGATCAGATTAATTACGTGTTAGCATGGTTCATCATAGTTCGTGTTAGCATGATTCTTAGATACGTGTGAGTATGGTTCATCCCGCAGCCCCTCTCACTGTATGTTTTCTTTTTAAAATTTAAAAGAAATGCATGTTACGTGCTGTCTAAACTTTTAGTTAGAAATTAACAATTTTCGTATTTCTGTTGGGTGATTTCTAGGGCTGTACGAAAATTTTAACATTGTATGACGCCCACACTGCTTCCTGCGTATAAAAGGCTAATGACTCAGTGGAGATGTTGTTAGTCTGGTATACAAAAGAGACGGAGGGGGGTGTGAGCGGGCCAGTTTTATTTTACAAAGCCAGAAAATAAATTTATCCTTCCTTCTTGTTACAAGGGCAAATAGCAGAGGGTACTTGACTCACTGCCTAGAGAGTATTAATGAGTTGGCATGTCTTGTTCGAGATCTTGCATAAAAAAAAAAAAACTGTTGTCCCTCTATTGAAAGGAATCTATTTTGTTTACGCCTGTAATATTATTGTGTGTTGTTTATACACGCTCCATTTGAATGCCGTGCGTGAGAGTGGTTATTCTTGTGTGAACACCTGGTGCTCAGCATAGGGAGACGTAGAAGTTGACTGTGGAATGCGAACTTGTTTATGACAATATGAGCGTGGGATGTTTGTTGCTTTAGCTGAGCATGCTGTAATTGCGGTTGTCTTAACCGATATACCCTTAGGTTATTTCGTCACCCATAGTGTAGATATATATATAACATTGCCATAATAATGTAGTCATCCCCATCTCGGATTTAAATTCGTGTTATACATAGTAGTTGCTAGTTTTCAGAAAATCCTAGAGTGGTCCCATCTCCAGTCATATATTGGTGTTGACCTCGTTGATATGCAGCTGTTGGGGTATTTTTATTTTTATGAAGCTAATTTGAATTGTGGAAACTCAAGAGAATGTCGAGTCGTATTTAATGCCCTCTAATTTAGCAGCGTGTGTCATCATATTTACAAGCTTCCGCGCAGATGTTTGTTTGTTGCAATGACATTTTCGTTGTTGTCGTGTTTCATAATTACGTGATTTTCCATCTAGGCATCATGGACAGCTATAGAGGATCATTTTTTTAGCCATTGACATAGCTTTTGTGATTGAAACCATGCAAGGGGTGGAGGAGGGGATGGCACTCACCACACACTGCAATGCTACTCCCGTGAAATACTGACTATGGAATACATGATTTCTTCTAGATTTTCCCCTTCCTCAAATCAAGCCTTACCCATGCTCCATCCTCTCCTTAAAACTAAAGAAGACACCAGACGTTTGGCCGGCTGCTGTCATTACTGCAGCTGCAAAATGTCAGTCTGTCACATTTCCCCGGTTGGCTTTGCATCTTGTGCACGACATGGTCCCTACCCTGCATTGGGTCTTTCTCTCTCTCCACCTCCCCCGCCCCTCCCCTTGTTTGCATTTGGTCTCTCTCTCTTTCCATTCCCCCACCTTCCCCCTCGCCCATTTTTTTTTTGACAGTTTCTTTTCCCCAGCCATTTACAGCCAGACAAAGTCTGATCGCTTCATGTTACTCAATTTAATATGCATGTGAGGAAGGCAGACATTGAGCTTACAACGGGCTGCTGTATTTATTGTATATGCTGACGTAATTGAAATTTGTCAGAGGATTTTTAGCTGTGTGAAAGCGTAGACCCTCTGAAGTAAAAGTCAGGTCTCACCGGGACTTGGGGTTATGTTTACCTTGAAGACATTGCCTAGAGTGGGGTTTTCCTCTATTATTTCACAACACCCGTTACCATATCCTACATGGTTCCCAAACTCTTTGGTTGCCGAGTGAGTGAGTGAGTCTGTCTGTCTGCCTGCCTGCCTGCCTGCCTGCCTGCCTTCCTGCCTGCCTGTTTGTCTGTCTGACTGACTGACTGTGAGGACGTGCGCTGTGCGGTGCCAGGTAGAATTTAACTAAGAAAATAAAGNTCTCTCTCTTTCTCTCTATAGATTGACATACTCACTCATACATTCACCTCCCCCTCCCCATCCCCATCCTCAAACACACATATACTTATGGACCCGGTACCATTCGACCGCCGAGTTCCATACGGTTTGTAAGCCAATATAACCCCAAAAGAGAGTTTAGTAAGTCTACAATGCACAATCTGTTGGATGCACTGTTAAGGCTAAGGGCAGTGAAACAAATGATCTGCTCTGACGAAACTTAGGAAAGATAGCATAGGATCTAGGAGCATATTTAGGACGCATACACACACGGCCTCTCAAACTGCCCTTCAGTGGCTCAGCTGTGGAATGACTTTTAAGTTTTATGCACCGTGATTCGTTCAACACCTGTCAGGTTGATGCACGGACAGTTCTCATTTCGCACGTGCCTGTGTTAACAACTAGTAACACTGACGATTATAACTATGCTGTAACCTTGTACGATGGTATTGTGATATTGGTACAAAGCAAGCCACAGCGTTCGATTTGTTTGCACCACGGTTTTCGCGGCATTGATGTCTTTTATCGAATGTGGAAAGGAAAATATTAACTTTGAAGCGTCTTAATAAACAAGATAAAATAAGTAAATGTCTGTTTAGAAATCCGGAAATCTCAACAGAAACTCCTAGTGGGAATGGCTGTAGGCTCTACCACTGTTGCACACCCCCCCCNCCACTTTTCCCTCCTCCTTCCGAACAGACTCACAAACCAGAGCTCATCGGGTATTCGTTTCAAAATTTTATGTTTAAAGCAAACTCAGACGGAGTACAGTGAAACTTCAGTATATCTCATTTAATAAGTACACATCATTACTAAGTACTGTTCTGTTATTTCATAATTCAGGTGGACCTAGATGTTCAGTATTCCTCCTGATAGTACATAGACACTTTTCCCATTCATCAAGGGCGTACTTGTTACCAAGTTTCTGTTCAATAAGGTCAGACTTATATAGTCTATTCTAAACTCAGGTGGTGGACGTTGGGCCCAGAGCGCACTTCCTGTAGATAATAGGAAGAGTGTCGCTAATCGGACGCACTGTTATTTTATTACAATGGCTGAGATAAGTGGCAGTTATATACAAGGTTATCGCATTGAAAAGATGATCTACACAGCAGGTTGACCGGAACCAGATTCCAGTACATATTCTATACTCAGGTGGTGGACGCTGGGCCGAGACCGCACTTCCTGTAGGTTATATAATTATATAGGAAGAGTGTCGCTAATCGGACGCACTAGTATTTTTTTTTTTTAAATGGCTTAGATAGTGGTAGTCAGATACAGGGTTATCGCACTGAAACGACACTTTACACAGCAGGTTGACCGGAACCAGATTCCTCGTAACCCTTGTCCCCGAGGTGCAGACCTCCATTATCTGGCGTCGTGTCGACGTGATAGCTTGCGCTCCCTTCATGTCCCCCAGCAGCTATGCAAAGGCGGGTTATTTCGTTGGCCATTTCTTTCTCACATTATTTTTTTTCTTTTCCCTTCTGGGCGTTTGGGTAGAGAACATCTCAGAAGATTCAGCCCCTATGCAACCTTTACACTTTTACAGCCTAGCCGAGATCGAAAAATACGACTGATGTTAATGATAATAATAATAATGCGGTTTATAAATCTCGTATCCAGGCTAATACCCTCTCACGAGACTTCACACAGTTATTATCCCATGTTCAACAGGCCTGATCATCCTTGCACTTTCTCAGCTCCCTGGGGAGCATACAGTGGTGCTGCCATGTACAGGCGCTGATCACAGCCATCCTGACAAACCTTTCACAGCCGGTTGCCATACACTCTGTTTACAGACGGATGGATTGGTGAAAATCTGAGTGAAATGTTTTCCCCCCCTAAAAAAAAAGAAACCGGCAGATGCATATCAGTGTTAGACTGCATTTCCTCCCCCACGTTTTCCCCATGTCTTTTGACGGAGAGTGACACTCGGGATAAAAGAATCGATGGGTGTTTCTCGCTCGAACACTTTCGGCCCTGATCTCAGCTTTCAAAATTTAGCTGTCGAGATCCTATCATGAGGTTTCTGTTTCCTTCGCGTTAAAAAAAAAAAGATAAGGTTCCTGGTTGATGATACGTGGAGTCAATATGGCTATTGCTCTGATCTTCTTGGAATAGAAAACCCCTCAGTGGCTTTTTTTTTCTTAGACAACCCAAGGCCGACGCCGAGCTTGAATCAAACCACGAGAGAAAATGACGGATATGGTTGATTTACACATAGGACGACGCGTAATTTACTCTCGTCTCCGCTTGATAACGGAAACCGGCGGCAAAGAGGACGGGGATTTTTTTTAAACCTCCCCCCGTTCTCGAGGTTTCCTGTATCTTTTCCCTCCAATTCTTGCTCTATTAGAAGAGGATCCAGGATCGGGTCTGGACTTCAGGTCTAGCCGGCTGAAGTTCCGGCTTAAACCCATCCCTCCCCCTCCCCACGCCTTCTGTGTTTACTATGCCTGTGAGGACGATAGTAATAATAGGGTTGGTGAACCGACAGAACCGTAATGTACCGTACATTCAAGTGCCACTCCTCCGAACTAGGACCGTTATATAACCCCCTTGATTCTTGAAACTTCGGTGGAGCGAACGGACACTGGGCACAGGTCTCCATTATAATGATCCTCTAGAGCTAACGGCTAGGGGTACGCTCTGTTGCCGAGGCCGCTTTTTATTTATTTGCTTTATTAACCGGTCACTCTGTGCGTTTTTGTGTGGAGGGTGTTGTTTTTTTTTTTGGGNGGGGGGGGGGGGGGTTGATATGACTACATCAAAATTTAATTTTTATACGCCCACTAGTTCTTGTGAAATCCCATGAGACAATGAAGAAAGCTATGAAATCAATCGGTTGGGCCATGATTTTTATGCCAGCCCGGGGTTCCATGAGAAGGCCTTAGTGGAGCAGCGTGGTGGACTGGGTAGGGTGTTTGACTCAAGATCAAAAAGGTCGTGGTTCGATTCCCGACCACGGTCATGTTTTAAGTGTCTTGCATTTCAGTTACATTTTCCTCAGCCCACCTTACTGTAAAATGGATACTTAGTTTTAGACAGTGGAAGATATTGTCAGAATGCTACTGATCAGCGTCTGTAAATGGCACTACTGACACTATATGCCACCCAGGAGATGAGCAAATTTGAGAGTGATCAGACCTGCTGAGATAATAGTGTGAAATCGCGTGAGTTGGCATTAGCCTGGATATGAGGCGCATAACTCGCATTTTTATATTATTACATGTATGAAGTGAACCGAGAGGAAATTTATAAAGATTAGAATTTTATGAACCCCTGCTGGATGAAATCGCCAGAATATAGTGTCTTGCTGTAATATTTTGGCGCTCTCTCTTTCCTTCTTCTTCCTCCCCTTTCGCCCGCCCCCTCCAAAACACACATCCAGTATGAAGCAAGATTGGAAACGAAGGGAAGTCGTTCGCAAAATAATACATGTACTAATCTTGTCACATGAGAGCTTTGACAGACAACTTTTTTGCTGAATTAGATAGCTGAGGCACACTATATGAGCTAGCTTCCAACAGTTCGTACTTCCCACATTTCGCTCCTTACCGTTCCCTTAGTCCATTACCTCCAATGCAAAATTGCAAGGCTTTGCCACAGTGTTTCTCATCATACCTTTGATAAGCGCCTGCACACGTGTTCGCAGTGCACACTACCCTGACCCAGGTAATCTGCGAGTACAAGGTTGTGTTCAACACATTAAACCCATTGCTTTTGCCCTTACCGTTTTGTCCATTCTTTTTTTCTTCTTTACCCGAAGCGACCCTCACTAAACACACAATAGGACCCCATGATTTGCGCCTCGCCTGAAACTACACATAAAATCCCTCTAGCCAAACTGTGGGCACGACTGCTATTTGACATCGGCAGCCATGCTGGTTCAGAGGGCAAGTTCTGTGGGCTGAAAGTAAACACTAGGGGCCGTCTCAAAACACCGCGTTGCTACCGGTCTGTACATCTCGCTAAGACATTTCGCGTTTTTTCCCCGCTCACTCAGTGCGTCATTGCTGTGAATGGAGGTGACCGACAGAGGTAGTACGCGCACGTAGCCTACCCCAGTTGAAGCATTTATATGAATTTCTCTATTTGGATAATCTTTACCCACCTCATGCGCCCTCTCTCTCTCTCCCGCTCTCTTTCTCTCACCTCCTCCCCTACCGTGAGTGTATGTGTGTGGGTGTGCGTGCGTGCGTGAAGTAGTAGTAGTAGTAGTAGTAGTAGTAGTGGTGGTGTGGTGGTAGTGGTAGCAGTAGTAATATCGGTAGTAGGTAGTAACTTTGTGAATTCGAATTCCGAAGGAGCAGTCCATAATTTCCAGTTTGTCACGTGTTTGAGATTATGAGGGATATATTTGATATAGCAGACAGCGCGACAGGCACATTGGTGGTCTTAGCATTACATAAGTGTGCTAGATTCACAAAAATTGGAGTTCTCAGGCCGTGAAGTGCCCTTGTATACAGTACATAGGTACACTGACTAAGTTCACCTTTCCGGTTCAGCCAGCCAGGGCTAAGAATCCCGTGTTTGCCATGGTCTCACAGCGAGGGTCAAAAACGTGAATGACTGAGTTATGCTTACTGAGATTGTTAAAAACAAAAAACGTTGTGATTTGAAAACAGCTGCGAAAACTTGTAAATTAATAGTGGCCTACATTAGCCACATGGAGGCCTTGGCTGGCCTACTTTAGCCTAATGGAAAGCTTTTTTTTTTTTTTAGCTTTTTCGGAAAGGTCAGTTATGTTTCTCCATAATCAGCTTGTACACGCGATTTTGTTATCAGAGTGTACGTTCTTTCCAGTCTGACTCAGTCGCCACTTTACACTACAATGTTAACCGTAAAAGTACAGTATGTTAGATCTGTTTCTACAGAGGCAAAGTACAGTAACGTATAACATGAATTTTACTGGCTTTGTACGTGTGTGTACAAGGCATACAACACTGCGCCTGTCACACAGCTAACATAGCAAAGCCCAGGGAACATAGAGATTATTCATACGGCAATTTTCTTTTCTTATGATGAATCTGCCTGTTTGCATGCGCTGAAGCATGAACACCTTTTCACGTCGGTTCGTCCCTCTTGTACAAGCAAGTTAGACCTGAAAAAAAAAAAAGGGGGATCGAGAAAGGGGGAAGAGAAGAAAGGTCGTAGATGGTGGCTACAGCTGAGAGGGCGTTGCCTGCAACTTTATGTTGGCTGTACTGTTACTCTGCTACGAGTGTAGTAGACCTTTTACTGCGGTAAATCATTGCCAGATGTGTTGCACTGTCTGTTACCTCTTTCTGTCTGTCATTGCCATCTGTTGTAATTCCGTAATTTCTTGTAATCATGTCTCTTGCTGTTTTCGCACTCGTACTGGTAATGTTGACGAGTGTTATTATTTTGATATCATTCATTGCCTGCCCCCTTCTCTCTCTCGCTCTCTCTCTCTCTCTCTCTCTCTCTCTCTCTCTNCTCTCTCTCTCTCTCTCTCTCTCTCTCTCTCTCTCTCTCTCTCTCTGCATTTTTCCTCTCAGTCATTCATGCCACGTATCAGTTCAGATCCTTATCGTTTGACGTAATTGCTATATATATATTGACCGGAAGGGGGGGGGTGCTGTTATTTGATATGATTATATATACCGTACATAAACTACAGGGCCTGGTATTGCAGCATTTCTCTTTAAAGGGCACCACTTATGTCAGATTCACTAACCTTGGCAGAGGCTGTCATCCGTTTTTATTTTGACCTACCTTTGTTCCATATCTCATTTCCTCCGCGTGGCACCTACACTACAGATCTTATCGTGTACGCTTGCTCTGCTTCGTTAGCTTCCTTCCTTCTCTCCTCCCTGCCCCCACCTCCCCCCAAAAAGGTTTTAATTTTTTAATATTCTACTTCCCTCCCTCTCTCCTCTTCCATACCGTGACCTTGCTCCATCAAAAACCGCCCCCTCCCCCTCCTATCTCTCTCTTTGCATCCTTCGTCCTTCTCCTATTCGTCTATGTGCATTACCACTGTGTACTCTCCACCACATGATATCGGATTCACAACAGAGACCTACCCATGGCAGCACATATGCATACACACTCTCCTTTCAGTGGATGGTGTTTTTCCCATTACTTAGCACCCGATTTCTTCTCACGTCTGCGCGCCTTCTTGCCCTTCATCTGGATGCCTCCACCCGTTTCACACGCGTACGCGTCCTGGGAAAGGAGGGAATAGTATACAACCGCCGACTGAGTATTTGCCAGGCCGCGCGCATTCCGATGGAATCGTGGATCTACAACACTGGTGGAAGGGAGATAATCATGTTTTCTGAATGCAGCACTGCTGGGGCAAAGTAAGTTACAGTTATCGAACTTGGCGACCGAAAACTTGCCTCTTGCATCAAGACGCAAGTCATGTCATCTCAGCTGAAAAATGTGTTAGTTTTGAAAACGTATTCTTTCTCTGTATGTCTCCTGTTCTTCCCCATCCTCTTGTCCTCCAACCGATCTTTCCATAATAATCTCTTCGACTTGTAGCTATTACCTACTTTATAGGCTAACTAGCCGTTCAGTCTAAGGGAGGTCACCCCTCGTATTACTCGTAGACGGATTTTGTTCCCGGTTGCGCATCTTAGTATTGTCTTGGGAGGTAGCATGACCGTGCAGCTTGTGAGTTCCTCAGAATTTGAAAACTCTCAAAGTTAAGGTTTGTGGGTTCATTTCCCCCATGGTTCCCCATCATGTTTTGCACATGGTATTCTTGGGAAAGACACTTCGCTCTTGTTTTCCCTGGTGTAAATGAGCACATGTACTTGGCTTTAGAGCCGGGGGATCAGGACTATAACTAGGAGTGACTGTTATAGATTTAATTTGTAACATTATGCAATTAAATGTATGATGTATAGATATGTGCTTGTATGTGTTTTGTGAATGAGATATATAACATTGTATGGCACAGGAAAACAATGTTGCTTCAGATTAAAGTCTTTATTTTCTTTCTTTTTTTTTAGTTGTTTGTGTTATGGGATTGTATCTTCCATAGACAATAAAACACAGAAGGGTGAAAGCATCATTATGTTACATCATGAATTTAGTTTGAGCACTTTAACTCGTGAGAATTCATGACAGAACAGTACTTAAAATCTGCTAAATCTGTTCACATTTATCCTAATGACGTAATTCATACATTTGCTTTTTTGCAGGTAAAATGGATGATGTACTGGATTGTATTTGCCTTATTTTGCTCGGTGGAAACGTTTTCTGATGTCTTCCTTTCGTGGTAAGTTCCCTGTTGGTTTTTTTTTTTTTCATTTTAATTTAACCAACCCCATGTCCCCCTCTATTCCCCTCTTCCCATGGCTGCAGACTGCAGACTATGCAGCCGTTATAGCTTTACAACTTAGCCCATGAAGTTACTATTAACTGTAGAAAGCTCTATTTCCTTTGGTGTCATACAGTATGATGGATGAAACATGCACCCACTTTAATCTCTTTGCTACATATGATGTAGGTCTACATGTCCATATTTACCTCTCACTGAGGATATTCCAGAACCCCCTCACCAAGTGACTGGTTTAGTGTTAGGGGCAGCACAAAGTGGGAGAATTGCCAGATATTGTTATCAGTGCTTGAAACACATGATGTACAGAAGAGGTTAAGAATACTGCCTTCACATGTTGACAGTAATGAAAACCTGGTCTTTCTTCTGAAGAGGCTAGCCAACCCAGATTAGCAGGTTTCCCTTTCATTAGTACACATCAGTCTAGTTGTCTTTAAAGCCAGTGAAACATAAGAAAATTTCACTGACAGCCATTTGAGCAAGACTACACCACATAGATGTCAGTCACAGGTGTCAGTAAGAAAAATATTTCATTTCTTGTGAAAAAAAAAGGTTGATTCCTGATAGACTGTAAAGTGTTTTTTTGGTTGCTTTTTTAAAGAATAAACCAACAGCTGATATTTTTTGTTATATGTCAGAGAGCAGTGCCTTCTTCACCAAGCATTCTGTTGTAAATGTTGTGGGTTTGTCTCTTGCTCCCTCCTCTCCCTCTCCTCCCCACCTCCTCAGAAACCAGTGCTGAATGAAAAAGGTTGATTCCTGATAGACTGGGAATTGTGCAGGATGAAAAGCCATTTTTTTTTGTTGGATTTTTAAAGAATAAACCAACAGCTGATATTTTTTATTATATGTCAAAGAGCAGTGCCTCCTTCATCAAGCATTCTGTTGTAAAATTTGTGGGTTTGTCTCATGCTCCCTTCTCTCCTCCTCCTCTCAATCTCTTCCCCACCTTCTCAGAAACCAGTGCAAGCATGTTCATTGAAATTGTGTTCCCTTTCAGGCTACCCTTCTACTATGAGTTAAAGATTGTGTTTGTACTATGGATGCTATCGCCTATGACCCAGGGATCCAGCTTCTTGTTCAAGAAGTTTGTACATCCACAGCTTGCTCGAAGAGAAAAGGTAAGCAAGGGCAGGGGAATGTCTCATTTTTAAGACTGGGGTATGTTTAAAAGGAATTTTTTTTTTTTTTAATGAAGGGAAATTTATTTGTGAAATGAGGGGAAGGTTTTTGTGTGTGTAATGAAGGGAATTTTTTTTTTTTGTAAATGGATATCACTTTAGATGTTGTGAGTGCTGACATATAAGATTGTGTACTCAGCTTTTAGTATTTGGTTTCATGTAATACAGGGCAGCTCATTTCTCATTTCTCATTTAAAGAAAGCATTTCCAGCTCTCATCTAACAAAAGCAATTCCAGTTTTCAAAGTGTAAAGACGTAATGAACAATTTAGCAGTTAAAAATTGTGTTTCATTTAGATATGCCAAATGATGTGTAGTTGGGACAATCTCTGCTGTTCACTGCTGTGTCACACCCTCACAGGATACTTATCATTTGTCATCACCTTTCACTTACACCCTTCAGTTTCTGAAATGTGTTTTAATGTCATCCCCTCAGGATATAGATGAAATGATAGACCAAGCCAGCAAGCAGGGCTACACCACTCTGGTCAGTTTAGGCACCAAGGGGCTTCAAGCTATGATGAGGACAGCCATCATGGTAAGTGACAGATTGAGAAGATGTGAAAACCTCCACGACTTAAAGCTAGGAAGTTTAGTTGTTGTTAAAATTTGTTCGTGTTTTTTTTATTTTCATTGTCATGTGAATGAGTTTTTTCCCATATGTTACTACAATAATGAGGTTTTGCCCTGCCTCTGACATCTCTGTCTGTGCTGCATGGTATTAAAAAAGTATTGCCAGGTTTGTCTATTACTGAAGACTGGAGACTTGTATCCACATTCTCTGCAACTTACTAGCCAGAAAGCAACAGACCAAAAGTGTGCTAAGACGTGATCTTCCTCATTCATTGCTGATTAGCTATGTAGTAATATGTGCTGCACACTTACTAGGCCAGTCCAACTCTTTCATGCTTTATGTCATAGACTAATCTTGGAAACTGTATTATTTTAATATGATGATTCTAGCTTATTTAAAAACTGTCTAGTCTTCATTGAGTTAAGCTTACACTCTCGTGAGAAGTCCAAACGCTGACCACCCTTATGACTTTGCTATCACTGGCAGGTTGAAAACTTCCAAAACCTCACACAGTGATATAACAAGTAGGACCAAACACTGAACTGTAGGACCAAATGCTGAACTGATTACACATTCCTCCATGATGTTTTAAATGTCTGTGATGGCAAGAACATGCACTGCAGTAATGACAGAGGTGTTAGGGTAAAAAGTCCTGTCCATTAGAATAAGCTCTACTCCCCTCATCCTCATAATAGCGAGTGCCTTTGCCTTCTCAGGGCCAGTCTAAGCTGGTGGACCATCTGCGAAGAAGCTATAGCACCAGTGACCTGTCCAATGATGGCCACAACTTGATGAGGAGACATGAAGCCATGGATGAACAGGAGGATGAAGAAGAGGATCAGTTAGGTGTGTTGCCATCTCTTTAACATATTGCAGTGTGCTACGAAAATGACATAGTGAATACGGGGAAACTTTATTATGGCAAAGCAATAGAGGGTCATTGTGGATTTTTGCACTTCCGTTTTGGTGCGATAATGTTGGCACATTTTTTTTTCTTTTTAACATGTCCATATGGACCTTGATCTCAGAAAAAAACATGATCCTGGATTTAAAAAGACCTAGGTCAGACTTATACCATATTTGTTGTGGAATGACAGTATCTCCACATGCCATTCTGGATTCAGATCATGCAATTTAACACTTTCCATACTGATTGTACACACACCACATTAATCTATTTCTCCTTTATGTACAGTTTGGAATCTGAATAGATTTAGAAGTGCTTCAGATTAACTGTTAATTAGAAAGACTTTTATGGCTATCATACTACTACAGATAGCACACTCACTATTATTGGGAAAAATTTCACAATCTGTCTGATTTCTAAATTGTTTCAGACAACAGACTTATAGAAGACAATGAAGAATTAGCCAGGCGCAGTAGACTTGCCACGACCAAAGGCAGAAGCCCTAGCACAGGTAAGCAGGAATATGAACAGGCTGGAATGAGCTGTTTAGCATGTATAAGCACATGAAATAATTTTCTCTGTCAGTCTTTGATCAGCTTTTAAATTAGGTAATTGCTTAGCACAGAGCTTTGAATTCATGATAGCGACTGCCTTAACATGTGAAATGGACTGTCCCTACATAGCAGTATTCTGTTCATAAGCCAATATGGTTAATTTTTTTTTTATTCTATGTCAATCTCAGTATGAGTAATTAATATTATTATTATTTTCAGCATTTGAGCTGTTTAGTTATCAGTGTTTTTCTTCTTTTATATCTGTAAAGGTTGTATTGAGCATTATTCAACCAGACTTTGGTGCTGTTTCTCCAATTTGTCTTCAGTCCCAGGAGCAGCTTATATTATAACAGTGTTGCTCAACTTTTCAGGTCTTTCGTTGTCTAGTGTGAAGGAGGAGGAGAATGAAGAAGGGGAACATGTGATCACTGAGACCTTCACCATCCCAACTAGCACAAGGCGGCATTACTCTATGAGAGAGGTGTGTGCTCTTACACATTCATAATTCATTTCTTAACTCTCATTCTCTGACTTTCATAAACAGAGAGATCTTACTTGTATAAGCTGTAGGATAGTATATGTGATCATATATATGTCAATATTATGCATGCAGGGGGACATCAGATACTTGTTGTGATTAGCTGTTGTATTATTTTTCTTTCATTGTTTCCATGTTCATAGGCTGGGTATATTTGTAGGGAGTCATTTGTAGCTTTTTTTATTATTTGGTGTGTATGGCTGTTTTGTTTCCATAGCTATAGCAGATGAAGTTGTATTTTTTAAATCATGTATTTCACCATAGCCCCTTTTTTCAGTATTTTGGCACTTTCAGAGAATTGGAGTGATTTTTAAGCTTTACAGTCATGATCAGCATAGTATTTTATTTCATTATGAGCAGATTCTGCTTAAAGTTACTCAATAATCAAGTCATATAATACATCAAACTATCAAGTCATATATATAATACATCAAACTATCTGTTCCATATTCCAGAATGCATAGCTATGAAGGTATTTACCGTACTTAAGTGAGAAATTTAATAAAGAAAGCAGAATCAGAGAGAACAGTTGCTAGCTCAGAAATGATCTGACCATAATGATAGACCCTGGCATCTTGGTGTACTCCCATGAACAACTTACTGGCACCTTTTGAATTTGCCTAGGCTGAGTAATTAAACACTGGTGCTAGCTGTCCTGTTGAGTCTTTGTGGCTGAAGCAGTATCCATTACACTTAATGTTGAAGCTAAAGAAAGATATTTATTCCACACTGTCTGGATTAACAAGATCTTTTTATTTTTGTGTATTGACTCAATAATTATGCTACCCACTTCTCTCTCCTCATGCAAGCCACATACTGCAAAAACCATTTGGTTAGGAAAGAATGCAGGCCTTGTGCATAGCATCATGCTCACCGTGTTCTTTTCATGGATCCAGTGCTCTGTGAAGTTTTTGGTTGCTTAAGTTTGGCCACAGTTTGGAGGGGTAGGGTAGGGCAGGGTAGGGTAGGATAATGAAGCAGTGAACATAAGATAAAAGAAAAAGTCTTCAGGTAGACCCCATGTGTTATCAAATGGGTTCTCTCTGTTTTCGGATTTCAGTTTCTTCTTTACAGAACTCACATCATTCAAAATCGCCACATTATTTGTGGGGTGCATTCATTGCAGTGTTACTATTCAAGAATGGAACGAGACATTCAAAATCAGTATGGTGTGATAAGTACTTTGAGGGGTATTTGGTATTTCATAATACCCTTTAATGCAAGACTACAGTAGGCCAATATCTCTCAGATACCCATCTTACCACTCCAAGAAAAGAAACATTTTCTGTGTGCTTTTCTTGTGCTTTCAGTGGATTTAGTCAAATAGTGACAAAGTATATGCACTGAATTTTGACTGACAATAGGGTCTCTCCAAATGGAGATTTTATTGTTTTTATTTTACCTTTGAAACTTGTTTTTTTTTAAAGAGGAAAGGCAACAAATCTGATCCACCTAAAGCAGCAAATCGAGGCAGTCAGGCTGGTATTTTGATGGGAGAGTAAACAGTGTGAGAAAGAGTGTTTGCTTTGCTTTCATGGTATCAGGTGTCTTTCACTTAAGTGTGCACTTACTTGTACATAAAGCTTATCAACAGGTCTAAAATAGATTTTAGGATTTTCATCAGATTCTGACATATTTCTTAGCAGATGATCCATAATATCACAAAAGTTCATCATGTTTGCACCAGTTTCTTTGCAGTATTCTCACGTTTCTTTCTTCTGTGTGTTTTTTCTTTATTTACATTTTTAGGGAAGCAAATCAACAACACGTCGATTACTACGCAGCCAGTCCCTTCCTGCTTCCTCTAAACCTTTGATAATTGCTAGCACTAGCTTACAAGCTAAAAGGCAGTTCTTTTCAAAATTTCAGCCTGTAGAAAAGGAGGTTATCAAAACTCCACCCCCGCAAGAAGTTTCTCCTAAGTTAGAACCACCCTCATCAAAAAAATCTCCTAAGTTAGAGCCCAAGAAACCAATTTTAGGCAGATCATTTTCTCAGGATAGTGCAACAAGCCGAGTGCCTGGTTCAGCTTCACTCTATGCTGGAAGACCCACTGTGGAAGCAAGTAGGGTTATGTTAACAAGGGCTTTGTCAGAGGGCAGAGAAGTAAGAAGACCAGATGAGCCATTGCTAGCCCAGCGACAACCCACAATGGACAACAAAGTGCAGGATATTTTAGTTAAAGGAAAGCTTGGCACACCAGCAAAGAAGTCAGAACAGAAGGGAGAAATTTCTGCGCCAAAGGAGGTTGGTGACCAAGAGGGCCTAGAAGAGGAAGAGCAATTAAGGCTCAGTAGAAGAAGTGTTCCCAGATTCCTTAGTGATCTGCCTGTAATTGATGAAACTAGGTCAATGGAATTTGTGGCAAAGCCTGTGACTGTGGCAGAACCAGGAATATGTTCACCATCTGCAAACCTGTCCAGTAGGGCCAAAGATGATTCTCAGCTTGAAGTGTTCACTGATGTCCCAGTAACCGCAAGATTCAGTTTAATGTCTTCAGATGATCTTGGTGGAGAACTCTCAGAAGTGATCTACTTGGATGTATCTGATGATACCACAAATGGGGATTCAGGATGCCCTACCCCTGTACGAAAAGATTCAGTGGCTGATATCTCTTCTGAAGAAGGTCTTCAAAGTGTAGAGCTCTCAAAGGGTCAAGAAGATGTCAAACATTCAGGATGCACAGAATTTGTGAAACTTTCAGACAGCACAATGAAGATCACAGATAGTCAACTTTCAGAGGACTTTGAGAGTGATATCAGCCAGCCACAGTCCATGGATAGCATAGACATGGAAACATGTTCTGAATTCAGTGACACCAGCTTGTGGGAAACTTTATCAGAGATGAGTGGTCCAGAGTCATTAGAGAGTCCGAAAGAAAGTGGCCCAAACTCATTGGAGAGTCAGAAAGAGAGTGGTCCAGATTCATTGGAGAGCCTGACAAGGAGTGGTCCAGATTCATTGGAAAGTCAGAAAGAAAGTGGCCCACAGTCATTGGAGAGTCAGAAAAAAAGTGGTCCACAGCCATTGAAGAGTCAGAAAAAGAGTAGTCCAGCTTCAGTTAAGACTCAGAAAGAGAGTGGTCCAGATTCATTGGAGAGCGAGAAAGAAAGTGGCCCACAGTCACTGGAGACTCAGAAGGAGCGTGGTCCAGCCCCAGTGAAGAGTGTGCAGAAGAGTGGTTCAGATTCATTGAAGAGTCAAAAAGAAAGTGGCCCACAGTCATTGGAGAGTCAGAAAGAGAGTGGTCCAGTTTCATTTAAGAGTCGGAAAGAGAGTGGTCCAGATTCATTGGAGAGTGAGAAAGAAACTGGCCCGCAGTCAGTGGAGACTCAGAAGGAGCATGGTCAAGCCTCAGTGAAGAGTGTGAAGAAGAGTGGAACAGATTCAATAGAGAGTCAAAAAGAAAGTGGCCCACATTCATTAGATAGTCAGAAAGAGAGTGGTCCAGCTTCAATTAAGAGTCAGAAAGAGAGTGGTCCAGATTCATTGGAGACTCTGAAGGAGCGTGGTCCAGTCTCAGTGAAGAGTGTGAAGAAGAGGGATCCAGATTCATTTGAGAGTCAGAAAGAAAGTAGCCTACAGTCATTGGAGAGTCAGAATGAAAGTGGCCTACAGTCATTGGAGAGTCAGAAAGAGAGTGATCCAGCTGCAGTGAAAAGTGTGAAGAAGAGTGGTCCAGATTCAGTGGAGAGTTGGAGAGAAAGTGGCCCTCAGTCATCAGAGGTTCATAGAGAGAGTGGACCAGCTTCACTGGAGAGTCTGCAAAAGCATGGTCCAGATTCATTGGAAAGTCAGAAAGAAAGTGGTCCACAGTCATTGGAGACTCAGAAAGAAAGTGGTCCAGCTTCAATGAAGAGTCTGAAAAAGAGTGGTCCAGATTCATTGGAGAGTATGAAAAAAAGTGTCCCACAGTCATTGGAGAGTCAGAAAAAAAGTGTCACACAGTCATTGGAGAGTCAGAAAGAGACTGGTCAAGATTCACTGGAGAGTCTGAAAATGAGTGGTCCAAATTTACTTGAAAGTGAGAAAGGGAGTGTAGATACTGCTCAGAGCATTGAAGATGCAGGTCCTTGGAGTGCTCCTAACAGTCCTGCAAGTTCTAATAGGGGAGCAAAGTATAATGAAGATGAGGAGAATCTCCGTCCCAGGAGCACTCCAACCAGCCCGTCCGTATCTTCTAGAAGCCAACACAGAGATGAGTTCTCTCAGATTATGTCAAGAGTGAGGAGACAGATTAGCTTGCCCAGCAGTTCTTCCACCAGAGGAATCAGCTATTCTTGGCCTTCTCCAAATCGTCCTTCAGAATCTGCAGCTTCCTCTAGAGCAAAAGAGAAAGATCCTGCCAAGACACATGGGCACAGAATTGATCCATTCCAAACATGGTATCCCCGCAGTGGTTCTGGAGACACATCATACTCATTTCGCAGTGCATCTGCATTGTCTGCAACTTTGCCTGCTCGCTCATCAACACGTACCAGTTTATCTGACAGAGATGATCGTTCCTTCTCACGATCAGGCAGTGGTCGTTCCTTCTCACGGTCAGCAAGTTTAGACCTAGGAGGTGGAGAAGCTTTATATGGGCGCTACTCAACACATACATCAAGAGTAAACCCACTTTCACCCAAGATTCCGTCACGACCTAGATCAAAGTCTCAGACCAAAAGCTCTTACACTTCAAAGACTTCTTCTTCATCATATGATTATCGAAAATGAAAAAGTTACTAAAACTGCAGCTGGTTTGTTTGAATTCTTAGAAATCAGATTTTGTTTGATTAGAGAAGCGTGTGTCAGAAGTTTATCATAGAGTGCCTTTAATATCTTGTGAACTGTTTTGACATAAGAGTGTGTGTAATTGAACCAAGTAATTTTAAAGAATAACAATTAATACCTACCCCAAAAGTTATGAAGACATTGAGGACAGATGCAAATATTGAGGCTCTTCCCGACCAAATTTCGAGACAGCAGTCATAATTCAAGTGAGCTTGTGAGAGGTAAAAAGCAAGGTTGTGATTGCTCATGCCAATTGTTGTTGATGAGAATGCTACAAAGAAGTTTTGCATTAGTTAGATTGTGATGCACCTATCCAGCAATGTTTTTAACAGTCCCTCACAGCTGCCACAGCTGCTGCTTAGAAGCAATGACTTAGCAATCCCCATGTGACATTCGGAATGGTCCTTTCTGTCTCGATGTTAAATTTGCTTGCTCTCAATCTTTCAAAGAAACTGCTTTGAGTTTCAGGTGCAGAAAATGCTTCCCATGGGCTCTTTAATTCTTTTGTTTTAGCTTAATTTTTGTCCTTTCACAATTTTTTTTTTCTGACATCAGATTGATTGCCAAGATTGTTAATATCATTCTAGCGCTACTTATCCATGTAACTTTTGTGCTGATATTTTGTGCTTGTTTTAGCAAATGTGTGATGCACATATATTCCACTGATGGTGGCACAGAAGAATTTCAGATCAGGAATGCTCTGTGAGGATGTGCAGAAACTACTCAGCAGCATGGATGGGGCATCTTTTTTTGTTGCCAAGTGCTGTCTTGAACTAGCATTGTCTGAAAGAGTGTTAAGATCATGAAACATTCAGTGGCTTTTAAGTATTCTGAATTGGAAGCTCTCTGTTATGCTGTGATCAGTACTGTTCTCAAGAGCAAAATATTTACATAGGTAGTTCAGTATTCAAGGTCCCAAAGTGTGGCAAAAGGCTTAAGAGTAATAAGAGTTTTGTCCCTGTTTATGACAACAGTAGTTTCATTATGACATTAAATTTGCTGTGGCTTTTTTACGCTTTTAGGCTAGATTTAGGCTAGATTGTTTTCACAGAAGCTACCCCAGCAGTGTGGGGAGAACCTCTGAGGCTGGAGGTGCAGCCCTGAGAGCTTTGCCATAGTGGGGGATAAAATTTTGTGCTCCTATCCTTTTGTGCCAAGTTAGGCATTTTGAAACCACAAGCCAAAGTCTGTGTGATTGTATCTCACATGATGAAGGTTAATTTTGATACCATTAATGAGACAATAAACAATCACTGAAGTTTTTAGCAAATAATTATGGTTATGTATGACATTGCATGTTTTAATTAGTGGCCAAATCTACACATATCCCATCCCCAGCAAGACACCCTGTGCTAGTCAGCTGCCCTATAGATAGTTCTTTCCTGTGATGGAGAATTAATTCTGAAAACAGAGATCCATGTGCCTTTTGTGTGTCTCAAAAAAACCTCCAATTGTCACAGCTTAAATGTCACGGCAGGTGTTAAAAGAGGGTTGCAATTGCATACAGCACACTGTACCTCACACCAGTCAGTATGGTAAATTTGGGGGCTCCTCAGATTTATTCAGGAAATTTGCAGAACTTCCAGGGTGCAATCCTTGTCCCCAAACCATCAGTACAGAGTGGTGGGAGGATCCTATGATATTGTCCTTAAATAATGCATAAACCAAATCTTAAAGCATATTTAGGCCGCCTGACATTGTTACTCCATACATTTAATTGTTTGACCTCCTTCAAAGGCTGTGTTCCAGGACACTTCTGTCTAGAGCTTTGGTTAAGCTTAGGGACAAGATTAGGAAAGAGAAATCACTCATGAGAGATTTCCTTGACAGTGATAATGGTTAAGGACTGTTCAGAGTGTCCTTTTGCTTCCTTAATCCTGTGCCTATCCTTGCTTCTAGCCTTAAGCTAAACTCTAGGCGGGATTGTCCTGGAATAGTTTCTATGAAATGTGGGGGAGTTGCAGATTCAGAAAGTGTTTAATGCAGTGCTGTGTGCAAAAACGCAGCTCTCTGTAAGATGGGTCCTCAGCTCTTTACCTTAACAGATGGTGCTTTTGGCACACTTTTCTTTAGTTCAGTCTTGTTAGGACAATTTTTTTTTGTTTTTTGCCATCATGCATGAATATTATATGACATCTACATATGATCACTCATTGAATCCTTGATCAGTGTTTTTTTGTGACATAACACACAGTAACCAGTTTGAATTTGAGCCAATACATGTTTCTATTACATCACTATTTGTTTTTGATATAGCACCTAACTAAACAGGATTTGCCTGTTGTTCCAATGAAAATACAAATTCATGCATTCAGATTTTTAAGTCAGCCCCAGGGATGCTGTAAAGTTAGATTTCTTTATCAGATTGTATTTTATATTTATGTGTATTTTGATTACAAAGCAGAAAGGGAAGAAGGTAAACCTGAGAAGGGATGGTTTCTTCTAGAAGTGGTGACGGCTTTCACTGTCTCAACCACTCCCCTTCCACCCCCCACAAACTTTATGCTTTCTCTGGTTTTTGTTTCACTGCCTTAGATAACTAGAATAATATCACATACATGCGGTGCAAGCGGTGTTAGATGCAGATTTTAATTTCACTGCTTTTGGTGAGAATAGTTAACTTGTTAAAGGTGATAAGAATATGACATGACATGAGATTTGAAGTGTTGGTCCTTGGTTTGTTTGCAGCCGAACAAAAGGAAGGTAACAAGGGCAGTTTCTGTAGCACATTATTTTATAAACGTTTTATTGCAAAAACTGGTTGAAACTAATAGTTACCCTGCCTTGTGTTTGTTTCATTATCATTATCATTTTTTTTAAAATTTTTTTCCATTCATTTCTTGATATATTGATCTTCTGCATATCAAGAAGATTATTTGCCATGTGGCCACTATTTGAGTTCTGTAAGACTAGACACAGCATCTGAAAATGAAGTTTGTAATTTTGCACTTCGTCTTAAGATAATTCATCAAGCATCCCAGTGATAATATTCATTAAGGTTTTTCAGTTTTATCAGCCAACACTTATCGTTATCAACAAGTACATGCAAGAATGTGACATCTCAAAAACAGAAATTTCTAAAATCCTGAATTCAGTGTCCCAGTGAGGACCAACGGTCTGTAGCAACAAAACAAAAACAAAAAAAAAAAACTGGATATTTGAATTCAACATCCGAAAATTTACAAAGTAAGTAGGTAGTATTGAAGATCTAAGCATATTGCAAGAGAATTCATTTCTCATAGATTTCTTCAGTAGACAGACCAACATTATTGCTCACTTTTCACTCTATCTTGGTTAAACCATATAAATGGTAAATGAAATACAGCCTTTTTCTCACAGTATTATTGTAATCTGATTTCTGTGCCAAAAGTTTGGAGACTTAGTTGAAACTGGTAAAGTTTTAGCAATTTTTGTCTTAAAAAACTCAAGTTTGAGGAATTCACATTTGAAGTTGGAACTTACAATGTTTTGATGTCAGCAGTAAAACATATAGCCAGATTGTAAATTTTCTAGGCAGTTTGAGCACAGAAACCATTCAAAAGTTGTAAAAAAATGATGTACCTATAAATTTTAAGTTAAATAAGCAGTACCTACTGTAAGATCAGAAATCAGCTATAGTTGCAGTGTCTGGCCTTTACTTCCCACATTATTATCCATTTCAGTTTGTGAATATTTTCCACTATCATTACCCTATCTTATCAAGTGTAAGCAAGTAAGTCAGGCATTCACATTATTTATAAGAACAATTTTGAAGTAAAGGGCTTGATATGCACACATACTCACTGGAGGTGCCAGTCAGTCAGAGAAGTATAGGCCAAAAAAAAAAGGAAAAAGGTGGTAGAAATAGCAATTAGGCATGGATTATAAGTTACTGTCAAACACAGTAGTGTAATATTCTTTTATTCAAAGTCAGATTTAGTAAATAGTGCTTCTAAAATCACTGTTTTGTCAGCACTATTAAGCTGCATTTGATATTCTTGTTAACTGGTATAAATATGATTTTTGTTCTCATTATTGTAACCTAACAGTAATTCACAATGGTTTAATCTGAGCCCTTATACTTTTCTTCCCACAGACAAAGCAGATCAACACGTACGGGACTGTGCCCAGATCGCGGGCAAGAACCCGACAAACGACCCGCAAGAGCATTCTTCCTCCCTGATCTCATTGCCTTGCTGAATCCAAGGTCTTTCGTATTTGTACAGCCATTCAACTTGGAACTTCACTGACCAGCACACAGAATGGAAGAGAAAATGAAGGAAAACAGGGGTGTTGCATACGAGTAATCATTTCAAACTACAATGAATGACCACTTGCTTGAAAACTTTTGTGATTAAGCTTTGGCCTGAGGATGCTATGTCTCCATTTTTTCTTTGCTCCCTTTTTATTTCGAATGAAAGTGAACTCACAGCATCTTGTTGGAATTTTGTGCTCTTTATGTGCATGTCTTTATTACTGACAAAGAAATCTGTCATTGAGATTGTAAAGGCAACGTAGGCAATAAATTTGAAGTGTGCCAGTCCAAGGTAGCACTTCAGGGTTCATACACAGTAGAATTCCAGACTATGCTAATTAGGCATGGTGACTTTCAGGGATTGTCCCAGCATTATTCAGAAGTGCCTGTACTTAAGAAAAAGGATACTTTGTAGAAATTTCAAACTGTTTATGACTGACCAAAAGTTTATTGTATAAATACAGTAGTTGAATTTCCATTGGTAAGAACAAAATTTAAGTGCTAGTGTAAATGAGGCCATTTGATGTAAATATTTCATACTGAAATCACCGCCTGTCATACAGTTACACCATTATAGACCGAAACTTCCAAAATTAAACTGTCAGTGGCAAACTTTGAATTGACACTTATTGAGTTAGATGGTCCTGACTCACAACAATGAAATGTAAATGTTGGAGTCTATTAGTAAGCCGAAGTATCCTTTCAGATGTCATCCCTGAATTTTTTTTTAAATTATGAAAGATAGTGAAAATATGATTACATTCAAGGCATGCTTTATTTACACGAGGCAGGGGTAGGCCACGGGAGACATGGAAAGGGTCATGCGAGAAATGAAGCTCACTTGGAACGAGCTTGGAAAGATGGCCCAAGACAGGGAGAGATGGAATTCGCTTGTACGTGGCCTATACCCTGCTGGGGGTGAAAGGCATTGATGATGCTTTGTTTATTAGTCATTTGATTTTCTTTGGTAAAGGCCATCTGAATGGTGTAAGAATTCATCAACTTGTGGGCTGCAGTGTGACTGTAAAGTGTATGTATGATATGGCTGTATTGTATGTATGATACGCACAACACATTTGTTACAGTCATTTGTACAGGGGCTGTTGTATTACTTAGTGAGATAGGCGTTGCCTTCACAGGGTCAGCTTTCATGAGCATCTCCATCAAGATTTTCAGAGTCTTGGGAGATGAAGCATGAAATACTTAGTATGAGGTTTCTTTATCATTTAATAGAATTCCACATTTTACATAAGTTAATGGTAACACCTGATTTGTACTTGTTGCACTGTTTTAGTGCTTTAATAGCTCAGCATAGACTTACTTCCCCTTATACATCTGGGTTTCTTTCTGAATGGTTTTTTGCTAACCCTTTGTTAAGAATGAGAGTTTACTATTTACACTAAATATTTATAAGACTAGCAGGCTTGTAAACGTAGTGGGCACAGGTCCAGCAGCTTTAACTTTCTGATACAGTAGACAACGGTTGATTTGAAAACACCTCTGAAACGAAAGGAAACAAGAAGCCCATTTTCTTTCCTCTCTTTAGGCTTCTCCGTCTAAACTGAAACTCAGTTTAAACCGAACATGAAGTTTTGATTCCGCTGACTTTGTTTTAAGCGTTGTCTACTGTATTTCCTTTTCTATGCCTAGCTGCTATTACAGAATTTCCATACTGTGATCATCACTTTAGGTGCACAAATATTTTCTCATAGTCTAGAGGATAGCAAATCTCAAGAGTGGTAGAAGCAAGGGCCAAAGAGGTCTCTAATATGGCAGGTACATTTAATGGTATTTTGGCAAAAATGAAATATTAGCCTTATGTAATTACTGCAGCTGAATAGGTTTAGGCAAGCACAAAATATTTGGCTTTTGATCTACCACTGAATGGAGGGTATTCCATGCACAATGTATAACACAGGAAAAGTACTTAATCAAGATTGTCATCATTGTTTTCTTTCCTAAGATCTTTTCACAAATGTAGAAAATAGTACAGGAAATTGTTTTCATTTTTGTTGTTATTGTTGTCTACAACACTTTAATCTCATATTTGAACCTCTAAATGACTAAGCTTTGTGAATCAGAAATAGCAGGAAGTCAGTATATTCTTCTGACAAGCATAATGAAATGGATTATGGAACAAAGTTACACAGTAAGCAAACACAACTGCAGACTGAAAATCAGTTTCTGCAAGGATAGGGATACCGATTTTGAGATACAGCATATTCAGTGTAGTTTTTGCCAGTGAAATGAAGACCTGTGAAGTTGCCATGTACTTTTGGGTTTTGAGCATTACAGAAGAGAATTCTTGGCAGATTGTGCATGTAAGATACACATTAATCCTTTATGTTGGATCTGATAATTTATTGTCACCAAACCTGGATGTGTATGTATATATATACACACATATGTTAATCATGAACCCTGGCACATTTTCCTGGAACTTAATCCCTCTGTCAAGTAACCCTGGTAGATATTTAATATTTTGGTGCAAAAGCACATTTCTCAGAAGTGTCATGGTTGAAAACATGATTTCTGTATGAAAAGTGAAAATTTGCGCTTCAAACTAGACATGCATTTTGAAGCAGTGATTTCCTTACAACAGTCTTGAGTGTATAAATTGTGCTCCTCGGTCTCTAATATAATGGTAGATGTCTTGTGAAAAAGGATTAATTTAAAATCTTTCTCATTTGTATATACATATACTTGAACACTCTCATTACGAAACTCAGAGACACTCTAAAATGTTTCGCACCAAGAATATTTCGCAATACCAAATGGAGTGATCTAAGCCAGCTCTTACTTTGGGACTTAAAATGTGTTTCGGAGTAGCGTTAGTTTCATATGAGGGGTTTTCGTTATAAGTGTGTTCAAGTGCTTTTGGATCTGTGGTATAAGTACATTTCATGCTTTGTTCTGTCATGTTTCTAGACTTAGATTCTATATTAGGCAGTCATGGATGAAATGCTCACTTATTAACGTATTATTATCTGAGAAATTACATTTTCAGAAACATGGTGGTTTTGAATGAATACGCAGCTTTATAAATTTGTCTTTAGACATGCAAGCTTGTGACAATCAAGACATGGCATGGAATGTGTCTGTAGGAAATACTATAATAAAGCTTATAGAGCATTGTTGGGGGAATGATGACTGTTCTGTCAGTGAAGATGAAGGGGCTTGAGGAGATTAAAAATATGCCCAAATCTTTGGTGACGATCTGAAGGGTTTCATGACAGAGCCTGTTACTTTCATGACCAGATTAGGGATCAGCTGGGTCTGCAGATGAATCAGAACTGACAGGTCTGTGTCATACAGACATCTGTCACTGGGGACACAAAAAGCTTGTGTGTTGGTTGAGTATTCAGAAACTGTAAAAAGTTACACTACAAGAGAGTAACCTAGATGGAAGGAGAGAGAACATTAAGCTTTAAACAGAGGTGCCAAAAGGTGAATTTGATCTAATTTGGCAAATACTGTCTTCCATAAGAGCAAATACTGTCTTCTTCCATAAGAAACCAAGACATCTATCCGACCTTTCTTCATACAGGTTCCTGCTAAAAAGTTGTAAACCTTGGCAATGTAATTCCTGTGCAGTCATGAAAGAGTAACACAGTATACAAACGGTCATTGCTACTGCAGGATGATGAACTATAAAAGCTGTAATGAGCTCAGTTTAGCCATTTGCTATGGAAGCAACATTAATGTCATTAAGTGGGAAGGGATCGTCTCATGAAACATGATGATTTTGAGACGTAACCCATTAAACGGGCTATTTTTTCAAGATAATTTATTCATTGTAGATGAAAACATTGAACACATATCTGTTGAGTTATTGCCCTTGGACTAGACTACTCTAAGCTTGAAAGCATAATGCAAACAACAGCAGTCCCATACCATGATAGATAGCTTGTTGCAATTCACACTGCATACTCTCGTTGATGTAGATTAAATGGTGAAAGTGAAAGAATGATGATGAACAGGTTTTGTCAAGGACCTCAGAACTCTACATCTGTTGACTTGTTCGCAATACAACATCCCCAGTATTGTTTGGAGCTGTCGGCCTCTTGGCAAGTACATAAACCCACAGCCTCCAGCCTTATGTATGCAAGAATGTACAATCAGTCATGGATAAACGTATTCTCTTTACCTCATATGGTTTTTGTTTGAAGTCTAAAAGAATCTCACAAGTAAGAAGGATAGGACAAAACAATTACATTATTGGCTGAGAAAAGCATTGTTGTATTCAATGTTTTGAAAATTTTTATGATTCAGAATAAATTTTTTGCATTTCATTCTTGTCACAGAATGTGCAGTATGTGAGCTGACTGGATTTTGTAACATACAGAAATGCTTATCTCAGCTGACAGTATGGTAACTTAACCCTTCTCTCCACCATTATGTTTTATCTCTGTCTTTAGAGCATATTGAAGGATGCAATTCATGAAATTTTTGTAGAATGTTGTTTGAAAGCCCAGTGAAACCCTATGATAGTAGGGTCACCTTGCATGCAGCATGTACAAGGAACTCATACCAATTACTAAATGGTGGTACCAGATATATATTCCTTCCTCATAATGAATCGGTTATCTCTCCAATACCTAGTCATCATTATGCTTCTGCACATGTATTATTACCAGTTACCAACATTCCATATCACCGACACAGTTACCTCCTGGCATACGTGTTGGCATACTTATGCTTCTTCCTGTGAGTAGAAATCATCCGTAAACACATGTCCAGTATGTGTATATTTCAATCCAAGTCACTTGCAAAGACAGCTGGTATAATGGGTGTACTCACAAGGGAACTGCTGCCATCCTCCAAATATTCAGTCAGGCTTGCATATCATTTGCCTTGCTTTACCTAGTCTTTGTCTGTTTGCATGCTGAAGTGAATGAAATCCAACCACAAATGATGTCAACAGTATATTCAGTGAAAAGCACCAGACAACAAACAGGGCGATGTGGTTCCATTTTATTTTGGTTCTGTGTGGTTTAGTAAATGAAATCAGGTGACAAAATAACATGATGTTTTGTATCCTGCTTGTATGTTCACTGAAAGAAACCTGACCATCAAATCAGAACATGGCATCAGTTTTATTATAGTCCTATCTGCACGAGTCATTAAATGAAATAGAACAACAGATTTTTATTAAGTTGGAGTAATAATTATTTCTTGTTTGTTTTGTGTGTATGGTTCAGCTATATTAGTTTGATGTGGGATTGTTTTTTTTGTTTGTTTTGTTTCGCTGTTTGGAAAATATATTTTGCACCGTCAACCCTGTTAGTGTGTTGGAGCACAAGTGTGTATTGTGTGTGTGACACAGATACTTATGCATGCAGGTCTAAATTTCATTTCAGTCTCTTTAAGATGCTTTAAATTGCTTGGAAGATGGGTGCATTCACCCTGTCCTATAGGTCCGAAAGGTTGAATGTAACTATCAATCTAGGGGATGGGAGGAGGGGAGACAAATATGTGAATCTTGCCCATGGCACTTTGCTGAGAACAGGATTTTGTGTACAGTCAATAAGTGGCTCCTAATTCAGTTTTTGCCATATCCCCGGCCCTTTGATACCATGTACCATCCCTAGTGTTAGCTAAGATATCACTTTGATATCACTTTCAAAGGATAACACAAAGATATTTGTATACAAAGCTCAACTGTGTTTCAAAAGGTAGCTTTATTTCTTAAATTCTTGATGATTCACACAATATGTAATCATTTCATTGCTTCTTGTCCATGAAATATGAAAAGTTAAATTTTTGCCCCTGTTTATCAAAGGTCTTGATGCCCACTTAGAGGAGGTATTACCTCATTATCTGTTTTGGAGGGAAGGCTAGGAAGAATGGACCATTATAGTTTCTGCTGTTCCACACTCTTTATATGAATGGGGCATCTGTTCAAAAAAAAAGGAACAGACATCATATAAGTGGACTCACGATATGGATTTTGAGACCAGAGGCTGGAGGACGTCACAGTATTGCACTAATATTGCATATGCTTCAGCTTGCAATGCTGCCAATGACTAAGTAATCATGAGCCATGAAACTTTTTGGTCTGAATGCGTCAGTTTTGTCTTGGGACCAAAAATCATAAGACATTGTAGTACATGAATATATACAAAAAGACAAAACACATTGCTCATTTGCTGTATATGTTCAGCGTCACGTCCATGTCTGCTTGTGGAAAATTACAGCCATTATAGCTACACACTTGACGAAGGCAAAACGCTTCGAGGTCAAGTAGCCTTGATAACCACATATAAATTGTTGCCCTGCTACAGTATCTAGGCAGAGATTCGTATTTTTGAGCACTTGTCTGGATATTGCACTCAGGGGGACCAAGTGAAGTATGATGATTAGAGATAAAGTGGAGATATATTAATCCTTGAGAAATGTGTGTGTGAACTTTTTATCTTATGTTCATCCAGTCTCTTCTTGTCTGTCCTATCTTTCATTACTGAGGCAGTGTTTCACAACTTTTCCAAGAGATGTGTCAGAACATTGCAAGTTATATAAAAAAGTCTTTCAGATGCTCACATGGTTTTTATTTTATGTACTCTTTGGTTCATGGGTTTATCTAGTTCAGGTAAACCCATCTCTCATTTGTCTGATTTTGCTTTTTTTTTTTTCTGTCTTCTGATAATTCAAGTAACTTGAGTTTAGCGGCCCTTTTTGTTATGTTGTTGTGTGCTAACTGCTGTTACATTTTGTTCTATCTTCATTAACCTATACGAGACTCATTTTCACAAAATAACATAACGATTACTTAAACCACTGTTACTGTGGTTATTTCAGGATTCTGTGTTCGCTCCTGTTATGGTTTTGAAAGTTCCAACTTTGCTACATTCTGGTTTTAATTTTTCCTTTCCGTGAGTGAGAGCTGTCAATGAAATTTAAGACTTTATTTAACACTTCTAAATTTGTCATTCTTACTGAGCCACACATAGTCTGCATCAGTAAAGTACTGTAATACTGCATGCTTTTTAAGTCTCATATCTAGATAGTGATGGTATACATTACCTCAGTAATCATAGACACTGAAAACAAATTAATCAAGGCTTTGGTGAGCCATGTGTGTCATAGGGTCATAGTAGATTTTTATATTTATGCGACACAGCAGATAATGATTATTTAAATTCCATGCCCTGGGGTCAAGGATAAGTGATAAAAGATATCAGTGCAACTGTATATCAATATCAGTAAGGTTGTGTGAACCCCAGAATTTTGCATATCATTAATGTTGGTTGTGTTTGAAGCCCTGTGGAAATAGGGCATGGTGTTCATGTAGTCTTGTGAAGAAGTGCTTTGTTATCCATGAAAGTGGAAGGGAAACAGAGCCTTTGGTGCATTTCAATCTGAATAATATGCGTTATAGTTTATAATCTGGGTGTTTGACATTACTGATGCCTTGTCATACAATACTTTTCACTGCTGAAGTCAAGAAGGTTTGTTATCTCTCTGCCCTGAAAATGAGGTTGTGAGAAGAGGAGAAACTTAAGGGTTTGCAAGTATCATTCAGGTCAGTCAAACGAAACCACTATCTCAGGCATTTCTTTCTTTTTCCTTCGTTTTCCACAAAGATAGAAAATGAATAGACCTGTGATAGTATCAAGTATTTTGATGATGTTACCATCTTTGAATTAAAACAAGTTTACTCACCTCACCTTTGAAGGTTTGAAGATTTGTAATGCCTCCACACTCTTTTGAAATGAGTGCATTGGGTGGGAGGAGGGGAGGGGAGATGATCCTTTGTAATAGTCGCATTGATTGTCGTTGGTGGAGGAAGAAATTTGTACTAGAAAATTCCTTCAGGGCTGTGAAATATGTAATGAATGATCCTGTACCATGTGCAGATGACATGGTCCTGCCTTGAGCTTCCAGATTAGAGCTTCCACAGTTGTTTTGCTATGTGATGGGTAAAAGGTATGACTTTCAATGTTCTTGGATGCTGTTTGTTAAGCAGATATGCATGTCCCATAAATTAATATTAGGACGTGCATCTCTAGCTGTAGGCGGTATCGACTTTGTAGACTCTCATGTATATGAAAGCCAAACGCATGCTGTTGTTATCCACAATTTTTACACATTTGTGTGTGAGTTGGATGCTCACAATGATTTTTTTTTTTTCTGCTGTAGAGAATTCACCCTATAATGCTTTGGGGATCTGCCAAATTTCTCATGTGCATTGTATACTGGCTCATTATCACATGTATACCTGATGAATATGAAGGACATATTTTGATACTGTATTTATAATCCGTGCTGGTGATTTTACAGTTTTGTGCGCCTGGATGTGTTTTGTGTGTATGTCTTTGTGTTTACCTGCAGATATTTGACATTTTGTTATTTATTCAGCCAACTGAAAGCAATGAAGTACAATTATTTGTCAAAAAGTAAAAGGTTTAAAATGTTGGTCTTTATCTCTTCCACTGTTTTTTTTTTTCTAAAGTCAGATAATTTGCTCATTTCATGAAGAAAACAAATATTTGAAACCTTTTATAGGTCAGAACTGCTTCTTCCAGGGTAAGCCTTGGATGTAGATGACTGTATTACTTGCATGATGACTCAGAGGTCATGGCCACATTATGATATTAAAACAGTTTATTGTAACCAGTTTAAAATTGACTCTTCAGTGAGACAACTTCCTGAAAACTTGTACTAACAAAATTATGAAAACTCTACAGTTCAGCTGTGGCTGCATATCATTTTCACGTTGCTATGTGAATTCAGGAAAGTTTTCTCTGAAAAGTGACATTGTCCTTCCTGGGTTTTTTTTTTTTTTGTCCTTTTCTTTCTTCTGCTATGGCATTTCCCTTACCCCCTAAAGTTACCTTTCATATATCCAAAATGACACCTCCATACTGTACATACTGCAGAATAGTCATGGGTGCTTCACCTGTTCTGTTTCCTCTCTGTTGCGGATGTGAAGGAAAAAAAAAATACATTAAAACAATACTCTAATTGTTGTCATGGTGTTAATTGTTATTTCATCTGTACTCTTCAAGTGTATGTACTTCATATTTTGATATCATTATCTATACATTTTTGTGAGAATGAGTGCAAACTTGACCAAAACTTGACGGTCTTCTTGACCACACAGATTACAATCAAACATTCACAAAAGATGTGTTGTTACTTATAGTTGTGTCTTTTGGGTGTTTGGCGAGTGTCTGGACATGCTTTCAGACGTAAACATTAAAGAAAAAAAAATCAACAATGATTTGTAATGATATCCCTTCCTCCCCACTCCCCCGCCCCCTTACTTTTATGGCCCTTGAACGCTTGCTCAGCACTGATGCAAATGGAACAAAAATGCGAGACAATATTGTTAATATGGCGTGTCTGGAATGAGAAAGTGCCATCATTTTTTGGAGTTAATCACTGAAGTGTATGAATCTGTGAGTTAACAGTTTAGTCACCCATGGCCCTTTCAAAGAATGGGGGATACATATGTAGTTTTCTTTAATGCCAGTCGAGGAGTTGAAGGGGAAGGGGGAGATGTTTTTGGTATGGTTATTCCTGTTCAAGTCATTTTCCAAGCTCAGGAGGAGAGAATGATTCAATGCCATAAGTCGGTGCTGGAGGTTTTCACGAAAACGATGAAATTCCACAAGGACTTTACAAGAAGTATAGTAAGGACACAGGGAATAAACCTTCACGAATAAAACCACTTTCAAACGAGGTGAAAATACCACATACTGGCAATGGTAAATAAAGTCATGAGTAGAAGGGATACTAATACAAGAGAGCTTTTACATGTTCAAGCCTGGATCTCCTACGGACCATTATGGCAGTGGCAAGCAAAGCGCATTAAAATTTTCAAATGTTTACGGTATTATTGCCTTTTACGCAACTAGATGTGAGACTTACATTTAATTCTGGTTTGAAACGTCATTACGATCGTGACATCAGGAAATGCATTCATATTGTTATTATATTATATACGTGTGTGCTTTCCTCCGCCATAACAATCCGTAAGAAATCCGAACTTAAAAATAAATAAACGTTCCCTATACTCCTTCGGTTAGCTGTATGTTTTTTTTAATTGTCATCGATACAGTATGTCAGGAAGTGTAGCCTACATCGACTCAGATTTATCTTTGGAAGATCGGGGTGTGTAAAACTCTTTAAAACTCTCTCCGGTTAGGTGTATTTATGTACATGAAAGAGAAGAGTACTGAATGTACTTTTAAAGGGCGAATCGCGAGATTGCGTGGACTGAAGAAAAAACTACTACGTGTATACAGCTTCTTTTAATGCTTTATTCAAAAGGAAAAAGGCCTCACAATTTCATGATGGCATTTTTTTTTCTCTCTCTCTCTCTCTCACTCACACACACACACACACACACACACACACACACACACACACACACACACACACATATGCACAGACGCACACACATTCCCACACAGTTACACACGCATACATATTCAGTACATACATACACACACAGGCAATCCACGTACATGTACAATTCATACATAGCGATGCCACGTTACACAGCAGCAACTTATCTGTGGGCAACACACTCAGATGTACCGGATGTGTATCAGACAGGCCTGTGTCAGGTTGCTGAGAACGACCTGACCTCGGCCCCCAAAGGCAAACCCGTCAGGTCGGTCGATATTGCCAGGTTGGCTCCTAAAGAGCCTAAGTTGGCTACATTTCAAACTCCCTGTCTTTTATTATCATTATTAGTATTGTTGTTTTAATCCCATGGCTACTTGGCTAATTTTTGCCTGTCATCATTTCTAAATCGGAATTGAATGTATTTTTTTCATGAAGACGTGTTCCAAGCCTACTTCGAATGCACATTTTGACATCAGACATAATTTCTCTTATTCTTAATGTTATTTCTTGTAATGTGCCATCTCGCCATACTTTACGTTATTATAGGCATATGTGTGATCATGTTTGACATAGACTAATTTCCGTTTTTAAACATTTGCTTACTTGTTTGCATCCTTTTATGAGTTCTGATGGCCTGTGTGTGTGTGTGTGNGGGGGGGGGGGGTCCGTTTGGTTTGACTCCTCCATAAAACCTGACTTGGCACGACCTCAGTCGGTCTTGAGACAGTACGTTTCGATTGGACTGGGTGTGTATATGGCACTACATTTGTTTCCCACCAGCACTGTGCGTGTGCATTGTGTCTAAACTACACAGTAGCATTGTTTGTAGATTTCTACATCTTTATCATGGCCACATGGTCGAAAGAAAAGGTTCTTGGATTCATTGAAATCTATAGAGCTCATGAAAGCCTATGGCGGGTGAAATCAAAAGACTATTGTAACAGACTGTTGAAAGAGCAAGGCTATCAAGAACTTGTTAATTTTATGAAAGTATTTGATCCAACGGCTGACAAAGACTCCGTTGTGAAAAAAATTAACAATCTGCGTAGCTCATTTCGAAAGGAGCTGAAGAAGGTCCAAGGGTCTATGTTACCAGGTGCAGAGTATGAAGACAAATATGAGCCCAAACTTTGGTACTTCCACTCGTTGATGTTTCTCAGGGAGCAGGGAGAAGGCTCAGAAGGTCTACCTATACCAGCGCGCGCTTACATAAAACCAGAACAGGACGCAAGCCCATCGCAAACAGAGTCTAAAGACTTTGAGGTATGATTTGAGTTTTGTTTTTATTTTTAGTTAATCAAACAGCTGCCTAAACTTATTCAGCATTTTCAAACTAGTCTAGTTAACAAGTGGAGTTACGTCTACACTGACTGGCGTTTTATTATCTCACATCTATCAACCAGTGTAGGCTAAACCACTATAGTAAAATACTAAGTAAATACTATATTAAATTATATATACCGGTATGGGCCTACATTTTATATACGTTTATTAATTATATATATATATATATATATATGTATATTTTATATACATTCTACATATGCATTTGCA
>JAWQUT010000030.1:718258-729004 GCA_033807755.1 Ellobium chinense
ACACACACACACACACACACACACACACACACATACACACACACACAGACGCAAGCATACAAAATGGCGCGCGATTCACATGCGAACACACAGATGCAAACAAACACACACACACACACACACACACACACACACACACACACACACACACACACGCATACAAATGCCTACTCAATAACTGTTACACACAAATACATATACACACGGAACCAAGCTAACAGGGAGTCAGCAAGCTCTTTAAAACTTTTGACGGGTTCTGACAAATTCTTTCCCCCCTCCCTCCTCCCCCCCCACNTCCTTGGAAATCGCAACACCACTTCGCCCTGGTGGTATAATAAAAGTTTCTTTTTCAGTGACCTTTCCTTGCTTCTACCCACCTCCGTACCCTCCTCCACTCCTGTTCATCGCCCTTCCATCCTCTTCATATTATATAGACTATCTGCTAGCACTTTTGTCATCCAAAGATCTTAATGTAACCGGGGTGCAAAGTATATGGTATAATTCTCTATCATTAAGGGGGAGGAATGTGAGCTCAGTATGATAATTTTTCTGATATTATATGATGTTACATAATTATTTTTAGGGAAGTGTGTCACCAGGGATTTACCAAATTACTGTGAATGATCAATATTGAAAAGATGGGCCGAAAAAAAAAAAAACTACACTATATATTTCCTGTCCCAGCGGGGAATCGAACGAGTAGAGGGTCTCTCAGTTTGCAAGTCTGAACGTGTTACCACTACACTACAGGGACACTAACTTCACAACAATTTAATTCTTAAATACCTACTGCCTAAAATATGTTTTCCCTAACTTACGCGTGCGAGTCTAGTGCTAACCCGTGACCGAACACACGTCCCGACTGCTCACACTTCCCCCTGCTTATCCATCATCCATGTCATGTCCTCATGACAACTAACAGCTCTCGATGAGTTTGAGGTCATTCTTCTATGATATGTTATCTCAACTCCTTAGATATTCGGTATACTGTCCACAATAAACCTGAGGCGATTCTTGTATGGTTATCTCAGTTCTTAGAATACTGGATTTACCAAAATAATTACTCTGAATAATCAATTTTGAGAAGATGGGCCGAAAAAAAACACCTACACTAGAAATTTCCTGTCCCTGCCGGGAATCGAACCAGGGTCTCTTAGCTTGCAAGTCTGAACGTGTTACCACTACACTACAGGGACCCTAACTTCACAGCAATTTAATTCTTACCTGAATATGTTACCTAACTTCCACGTGCGAGCGTAGTGCTCACTCGTGACCCTAACACACTTCCCGACTGCTCGGTTTAAGTACCATGGGAACCATGCATAAACCTTCGTGGATCTTCATTAATTTCTGTTAACTTTTATTCCGTGGAAAATATTGTGCAACAGTGTCATTCCGTGTAAAGTTGATGTTACTTTTTTGGCATCTACCATGGATTTTGTTGCTATAGTCCAAGGATGAATAGAAATCATAGGATATAATAATATACCAAATTTTTCTAACTCTCGATAATCAACTGTACGGAATGAAACTGAAAGCACAAGGGACGATTGTATGTATCAAAATGAAGCGTGTATACTGCACTGTACAAACAAGTATGACCCAAAAATTGCTTATTTTATAGTATTGTTATTATTATTATATAACTGCTAAGACGAATTATAACGAAAAGAACTGCCATAGACATTTACATTTCTGTATTAAGTATTATGCATTGTTTTCTTCAGACAGCGTCATCGCGCAATTCGCCCCTTATATTTCAAACTCCCTTTCTCCCCTCTAGAGATACCTTGAAAGTGTGCTGATCTCCCCTTCTTTTCTGCACGCCAAGATTTGCATTACCTAAAACCTCAAAAAAATTCTCAAATCCCTCCACTTATGACTAGGTGGGGATGTCTTTCCCGACTCATGTGACTTAATGAAAACTCTGATTTTTTGCCTTTCAGAATGTATCCCAGCTAGCAATAATATTTTGTATAATAAATGCAAAATTTAAAGTTTTAGGATATGTTTGATGGTGACAAGTGCCGTGGGATTGACATTTTTGAAAGAAGTTTTCAATCAACATACTTATATAAATACAACAACTACTTTATAGTATAGAATTTGACATCATTTTCGGAGATCTCACTGTCACAAACATTCTGCATCTCACATTTTGTAGTCATCTTTATGCAGGTGCCGTTCGGTAGCCAACGTGCCATATTCTCTCTGCGGGAATATTTTGATTCTGCAGCATCCGCTGTTAACCGAAAATACTATCGTATTTGAGAAGCTGGAACTGGAAGTGACGGGCATGAAGTAGGCCTATGCGTCTCAGTTTGTCCATCCAGAATCATAGTCCAGCGGTGAAGGAATCGCAGGATATTGTGCGATGTTCTTGTTACTTGTTGAAAGCATGGAAATGAGCCCGAAATATGTGGAATTTTAATGGATGACGTGTTTGGGAGGGGGGAGGGAAGGTAATGACGGCAATTTCTTAGCTTCAGCCTGATTCTTTAGAAGAGCTGCCACCTCCGTTTGCATTATGCCTGTCACCATCGATTTTGTCACAATATTTCACCTTCGATTTTGCAGCAGTATTTCATCATCGATTTTGGAACATAAAGCCAAGTATACAAATTCTTCAAAACCCCATGATCTACCATTTTTCAAATGAAACGGCTGCTTTCCCAAGTTCTCTGAATGATTCAGTGACATTTGAGTTTTCTCTGAGTACTGCATTTCAGTGATTTGTTTTTCCTGTCCTGCAAACTTTCCAATAGGATCTGAGTCAAAGGCACGGAATCCAAACACCTATCTGCAATATCTGAGTCAATAACATCGAAATCAGTTGAAACTAAACACCCCATTTTCTTTCTCCATCTGTCTCCATTTTGTGAATAATGTTCCACTGGCGAGAAGAGTATCTGCCTCTTCATGACAACTTCACTATAGCCTTTCTCTGAGGAATGAGGGCGGAGCTGAAAAGTTGCCCCAGCACGTGACTCAGTGGAATTCCACATACTTCGTTACGACAAATTGACATCACACAGTACTCTTCAAAAAAGAAAAAAAAGGACGACATTATGCTACTTCTCCATTTTTATCCTATTTAGCAGAGCAAGGACACTACTCCAGAAATTTCTAGGCATTGGTGGTTACAGACCTGTAATGGGATTGGACCCTTTTCCTCCATGGGCTATATTAACATTTTGAGCTGCCCTCTGAACCCAAAGTTTTAGCTTTCACCCAGACTCATACCAGATTGAAGCTCAATATGTGGCCAAAATTTTTAAGACTGACCCAACCCTAGCAAGCCCTTTGAAATTTTGAGCTTGGTTGCTGTTTGTATTTGTAAAAAGAGCCTACATTTTTCATTGGTCAACGCCAAACCCCTCCTCTTCCGCCTGGCAGTTCCAGTCCAGGGCTAAGTAGTGCTTGGCAAAATAAAGTAAAATGGACAGTTTCCCATGATATCAAAATTTCCCCCCTGGAGCCCTTATTACTGGAAGCAGGGCATGCCAAAAGAGGGAAAAGGGGAGATGAAATATAACCCCATAGTACATGGTAGGACCCAATAGTGAAAGTAGACTTACCGGCCTGTAACCTGGTTCACCGAATAGCCTCGCCTGCCTTCATATGGATGGAAAAACAGAGACGCATACGCGTGCTTCATGACCAGGGGCGAAGGGTCCATATAATCAAATAATCGCTGATTACCAGCCGAAAATGTCGTTGGTCGACCTTGGCCTTCGTGGCAAGTTAAACAAGAGCACCGCCGATATCCTATTTATTTGCTCTTTGTCAGGCCTATTCTTACTTTGACCTAAGTTCAGAACCTGATACCCCTCCAATTTTCTCTGCTCTATTCACTGATTAATAGGGATAAAGAAGAACCTGGACACCCCTATAGCCAAATGTGGAGTGGCCTCACAAAAAAACTCAATGAAAGCAAGGAAATTTCACCGGCTAGTAAAGAAGAGCTGCTAATCAAGGTCTCCGCTTGATTTGTGGTACAGCTTTCACCTATTGCGGTTTAATGTGATGCGGAACAAAAATAACATATTGGTAAAACGAGACACTATTCTATAGCATTTAGTGAAATTCATTATTATCAAGGGCCTCTTTATTCGACAATAATTAACACTGTTGCTGACAAGTGACATGCCTTCAGTCACAAGTTTACGACCACTTTTATTTTTCGCTCAGTTTAGAAATGAATCCACACTTGCAGAAAGCCACATGAACAGTCTCACCACACATATCTCCATTCACAAGCCCAGTGCTGGTGTTGCCACGTTGCCTATTTTATAGTGCAATGTAGCTGAATCCCAAAATCTTTGGTTGGGGAAAGCACCTTGGGGTACATTTACTTTTTTTATGAAGGAGGTTTCTGACTTTATGAAACATACAAACAAACTTATTAAATAAACATAAATTCTTCTTGGGAAATAACATGAATGACAAAACGTCTTGGAAAAGTAATTCAGTTGCCCCCCCCTGTTCTCAAAATCGGCAAGGTTTGACGGTGGCAATACTCACATAGGCCTACCCATTTGCAAAAAGGTGGGCTCGGCTTCATGGTGTAGACTGGGCCGAAAATTACGTTTTCAATAAAATTAGTATCTTCTTGTTTTAGGTCTGGATATTTGGCTAGAGGTGGAAACGGGGGAGGGGGAGGGAGTCGCTGAGCATAGAGCGGTTTGTCCAAAGATGTTAGTCAGTCTGCTACCCAAGCAACCAAAGGTCATTCTTTTTAAAGCTTGACAGATTGTCACTCCCCTACGGTCTGGATGGGTTTTTCCTGCAAGGTCGTGTTCCAATGTTTTGTTTATTAGCTAGGCCTGCTAGGTCTAGCCTAATTGGACCTAAATTCTACAATTTTGGAGCCATTACACCTTGGTGAGTGATAATATACATGTATTTTTGTGCGATCCTGGCCCTGTAACTGATCTGTACTTTTTGGTGCCTTTTCAGCCAACCTGTTTCTAACCACTCAAACTTTTGTTGTAGCTTTGCAGGAATTGTGATGATGCCTACGGATTTTTTTAAGTCCATTCTCTGTGTTACAGTATCATACTGTGAACATCAAATGTGACTCTACGAACGGATATTATAGCACTTTCGACTAATGACTAATACCGCATACGTGACTATAAGTGACAATCATGTTCAACTATGATTACCCTGTTGAGAAAGCCAGCCTTCGCCCCTGTTCATGACAGTCATATGGGTGCACTTTATAACCAGCACTTGCACCTATCGGAATTGAAATATGTAATTCTGTGTCTATATATGTTTCCTTACTTTTTCATATTATTTAGGAATCGTTGTCCTCTCAAGATGAGTTTGAGTTTTCAACCGGGGTTGACGCTGCTGCTGACGAACAACTATCCGAGCCACAGTCGTCAAGTACTCAAAACATCAGCAGATATCTCTCGACTTCAAAAGTTCCACAAGAACCCAGAAGGCCCAACAAGAGAAAGGCTGATGATGACCAGCTTATCAGTGCTGCTCCTAATAGACCGCCCAATCCTTCTACAGTTCCCAGTGAAGACCAGTATGATATTTACGGCAAACACATTGCCCACAAACTCAGAAATTTGCCTCGCGAGCAACGCATTCACGCTGAAAAACTTTTTTCCGATATCCTATATGAGGCTGAGTTAGGCAATCTAAATAGAAATTCTGTTTTGACCACAAGGCCAATGTAATTATGGCATGCGTTCTACACAGTTTGATACATCAATCAACAACGATGGTGAAGTGTAGATCTATAACTCTTAAAACGACCAGTTTTGTTACTTCGATTTTTCTCTCCTGCAGGCAATCCTGGCCACTGTGAAGTTTTGTTGCTCTTCTGAATTTAATTCATCAACTTTGAATTTCGCTGGATAGTGGAGAGTGAGTATAATTTGGGAAAAAAACTGTTCTGTTCTGTTCACTGACGCTTTCATTTAGGCCCTAATTTAGTCTCATTAACAGTATTAACTTGTAATTTATGACGGTCATAATTTAAACAGTTATCAATCATACTTAGGGCTGAAAACCTTTCATAACAATAATTTGTTAATTTCAATAAACTTGGTTCATATCTTCAACAATATCAGGATGATGTGTTCGTTGCTGTACTTTGATGTTGAGGTGCCGCTGCTAGTGGTGAGAAGAAATTATTATGAGGACGGGAGCTACAGCGGACACCTTTTTTCTTTGTTTATAAACCAGTATTAACGATAATAATATTGCACATACTTAACAAGCATCAAAACTTTTATAAAGCATCTATATTTTAGTTTTGAACAAAAACCAGTTGGGATGGTAACGTTGCCGTAATGAGTTGTTCACATAAATTTTGAATCGTTACTTATCAGATTTGTTTTATATTTTAGCATATCAGAGAATCAATATGGAATTTTTTTTTAAAGTTCTTTTTTAAGAATTTTTTTATTATCACCATGGTGCTCATACAGTTTCACCAAATTCTGTGGTAAACTCAATAAATACAAAAACTCACCAAGATATTAGAAACAAAACAAAACTAATCACATCATTTTTAGACCAACAGTAACAAACTACAATTCTCTACGTTTCAAGGAAGTACAGTATATGGATAAATGTTGGCGATACAAAATTTTAGAAGAGTAAAAACATTGTTTTCAGGAAATTGAAGATGATAATTTTTCACCCGTGCGCATAGAGATATAATTACAAAACGCAAAGTAGTCGTAAGTCTCTCGTGAGAACTAAACTTCGACTTTCATCACGTGTTCATTACTGTCTCTCTAAAAATCCGCCATATTTAAGGAATTTTGCCTCAAAACACCAATTTGGCTGCAGACACCACAATAGTTAGTAGTGATGTCAGGAGCATAAATGTCAATTTAAAACTGGAACATGTCATTTGGATAGAGAAAATTAATTTTCTACATAATTCGGAGACAATCAGGAACATCGCTGCCTACCAATTAAAAAAATAAAAAAGGACCAGTTATGGTCGGTTAGTGGCTTACACATTATGAAATCAGTGGAGAAATTAACCCCCACGATGCGCATGGAAGAAAGCGCTTCATGGCTGTTGATACAGCCAAATTTAGGTTTTGCGTCTTCATATTCGTACTGGTGGTTCACATGGCCAAAGTTCAATTGATTCTGCTCCTTTTCGTAACGATGATTATGTTCACTCCGGCGATCGACTCTGCTACGTACATATTCTTGACCTGGCATCTCATACAAATTAAAATTACAAATGCTCGGTTTAAACTTCGGGGACCGGAAGTAAACGTTTCAGGGGCGAACCGCAAAAACCAATGACGTTTGGTCCATTTAAAAACACCGAACTGGGACCGTAATCACGAAACAAAGAAACTATACATAATATCTTAATAATTCCTACGGACTGTTTAAAGCGAAGAAATTATCAAAAGAAACACCTTCAGACCAAAAGGAAGGTGCGTGCAAAATTTTTGGTTGGTTGGTTTACAAATAGTCGAGGTATGGCTCCTGCAAAATTTCACGATATATATATATATATATATATATATATATATATATAATATGAGAGAGAGAGAGAGAGAGACTTGTTTCTTTTACATGGAAACTAACTTAAGACTAACCTGACAGATCAGCCTTGAGACAGAACTGTTTCTTTTAGTCTGTAGGCCTACGTGCTAGATAAGCCCTATCAACTTGGCTAACTACAGTATAATCGGACACGCGTATGACGGCCTATACCGAAACCTTTGGCAAGTCCGAAATGAAAATTAGTTTAGACTAGTCTTATTGATTTTACGACAAAAGCACTTTAAAGTATCCCGTGAGTTTTTCGTTTTGTTCACTATTATCATTATGTTAGCTGTTTGCTTTGAAACGTCTGACCAATCACGACTTTGAAATGATAAGATCTATCTTACAGCTAGAAAATTAACATAGGGCAGAGAGACTATGTTCAGGGATACCGGTACTCAAAGTGAATATTATATGATAATCGGCCTAAATTTGTATGGATAATTGGGGGAGGCAAAGAGAGGCTTCTCGCTAACAAGAAGAAAAGAAAAATGCAAGTAATCAAGGTTAATATTTTTCATCATGGGGACACTCAGACTGGCGCCAAGGAGAGATTTGGCAATCATATTATAGCGCAATCCTTCATGGTTAGGTGGAATTCTGTAAGGAATACAGAGATAAGTTCCCGGCATGAGACATACTGAAGCAAGCGCCAAGCTTCACGATGACAAATTTACAGAACAGAGGAATGCATCATGTATTGCCAGTCTCTTCGAAAGAACAATCTTATTTTATTTTTAATTGTATTTTAAACAGAACAAAACCAATATCAAACTTTTAACTCACGCGTTAAATCTGCTGTCCAATTTTCAGTGTGGGAAAATTATTTCGTTTAATTTTCCATTCGCAAATCTGTGTATGGCGTTGCCCACGCAACTTGGGATAGAGAGCCAAGAGATTGTATCGCGATGATTACAGTATTAGGATGATCTACTGGCTCTTTGTGTGCTTGTTAGAGGCAAGAGAAAAAAGAATTGCCTGGACCAGAGATTGGCCACCGAGAACATTTTCAGTAAATAATTTGCAGACTACGATTGCTAAAGTTCGGGATAACGTCTGAAGTTTCCTATTCACTTCTCATTGGTGTTTAGCATGATCAGGTGATTTTTGTGAGTGATTCATACTTTGATTTTAACTGAGGGTCAGAGGGGTCTTAAAAGTTGACAAGAAGTTAAAATAGCTCCCTGTCCTGTCCTTAAATAGATCTCCCCTGAGATTAAGTATGATACATAGGCATTGATTAGTATATTATATATAGGCAACTGTCCTGTCCAAACCGGTGTTCCGATCTGGGTCAATCGATTTCGCAACATGACAGAATTTTGACTCACAAACGCCTCTGCAGATGGTGTGAGTTGGTTTTTTTTCCTCTTGGTACACAACTTGTTATTTTTGCGAGTGTGTTTGTTCTCCATTCGTTTACACCATCATATAGACTATATAGGTTGTCTGTAGGTGTGAGCCCAAATAATCTAGGCGACATATAAATTCTCAAGTTTCCTCATACAATGTACGGTAATACATGTACGTGTTACAGTATTTTCAAGCTTTCGCCAAGTTAGCGAAGTTATGACTATATGCTTTGCAAAACGCGTCTGTTTTGCCAAACCTGTCATATTAGTGCGAAACACTTTGCCTGATGGGATGTCCACAGCTTGCAGATGTTTCAAGCCAGGCAGTGTCGGTGTGTGGCTCTTATTTTCAATCTGTCGCCAAAAGTTTGGTGTCGCTTTTGTGCTATTCACTGAGTATGCTCATTCTGCGTGATGCAGGCAATGGCATTTTTAAAATGCGTATAATTTTATCACTTTTATTGTGTGAAGGGATTTCGAAACTCAAAGACCGACAAGAGTACATGTAAGATACCAAACTATTCACGATTGCGAGATCAGGGATTTCGACTGTAGGTAGATCATGACGTTATAAGGACAGATATTTATGAATCTTTAAAGCTCATATTCTAGTTCCCAAAAGTTTCAAGCGTGGCTCCACTCTGTAGCACTTAAACGGATCTTCGACCTCAACCCCCATACACTCAAAACCCAGTCGTTTTGTGTACGTCCACGACAACGTATTCTTGCCTGAAAAATGTGTATATATATACTATACAATGCACTTTTTCTGCATGAATGCTATGACTGGATTGAAAACCAGTCGCGACCCACGATGACGAACACCTTCCCTTCTGTATTGTCTCACATGATTAAATTTCATGGTTCCACCATGTGCTAATCATGTTTCTATTCTAATCCTGGCTGGCTTTATCAAGATTCGGTCTTATCCAATGATCTGCAACAATGAAGGTCATCTGTGATTTATTCTCACCGGTGGATCCCTTGCATCGAGAAAAAAATGCTTCTGTCTCCAGATGGCTCCTTTTCTCGCAGTCTTTTCAACTGAAGACCCACTCTACCAACTACCAAGGCATTATTTCGGAGCATACATTTTGCTTACCATCCTCCCCCTCTACCCACCCAATCTCACTTGAGGGAATATAATAATAGTTCCAGGTCGAGAGCCTGTTAGATCTAAGACAATAATCTACCCTTCTGTCTCTCTCTCTCTCTCTCTCTCTCTCTCTCTCTCTCTCTCTCTCTCTCTCTCCCTCCGTTATTATTTCATATATATATATATAGGCCTATATAGTTTATCTTTTGGGGTGAAAAGTAAAATCTCTCAGAAACACACACACACTCGACACACACACACACACATACACACACACACACACACACACACACACACACACACACACACACACACACTCACACAAAAAGCGGGCTAAGAGGCGGCCCTGTTATCATGATAACCTCTACCCATGCACCTCCAGGGCGACGACCCTGCTTGTTATGGTCGATACTGTATAATAGGCCTACTGTCAGATTGTTACTGTCCCACTAAACCAACAGTTTCCGTCCTGCGGTGCGGCACTGATAAACTTCGCTAGGACTTTATGGGGTTTAAAGTGCCTCTTGACGTGATAGGAGCGTTGTCCGCGTTATCGCACTAAGTTACTAAAACCCAAAGAAATTGGTAAACAGTCCCAATAACCATCGTGATATTAGGACTAGCTACGCAAAAGTTCAAGTTCAAGATAACCTGAAGCTGCGCAGACAAGCCAGACGACCTCCTGAATAGAGGTCCATAAACGGTCTCAGCGAAATAGGGTTGCTGAATCCCACAGGAAGTTTAACCAGCGGT
>JAWQUT010000030.1:730792-768991 GCA_033807755.1 Ellobium chinense
GGGGGGGGGGGGGGGGGGGGGGGGGGGGGGGGGGGGGGTGGAAATCTGCATGCGTGCAGTTAATTGTAGAGAGGGGCTTCGAAATTTAATAGGCAAATCGCACAACCGCGCGGCCTGAAGAAAACAGTCCTTTTGGGACTTACTCGTATGGCTTCCCAAATCTAGAAATAAGCAATCACGTGGATGAACTGCCTCGGCCATGCTGGTATGCGTGGAAACGAGACTGTTGATACATTGACAGGCAGGGCACAAAATAAGGGTGTACTAAAGTGGGATAAGGCAGATACCTTCAAGGAATTGGAAAAGAAACTAAGAACAGCAATCCTTCAGTAGGTCGTATGAAGAAGATGGGTGTGGTGAAAGGAAGTGGTAGGAACTGTAGGCTCGCTGGAAGGATTTAATTAAAGCTGTCCTCAACCAGATGTCAATCGGCACAGTTAGCCTGTTTTCTTTGACGCGTCTATTGGCGTGAGGATCGGAGCAACTATGGATATTATGTCCGGAGTGCAGTGATCATGTTTCGCGATGTTAGCAACAAAAGATTGGTACTGTATCATGACATCAGGATAACTTGCTCGCCTTTTCGGCGTCCGGTCAGGGTTTGCCGCTCCATTTTTCATTGTAAAGTAGATCGAAAATTAGCATTTTTATACGGCTATTATTGTCAGTGAGCATGTCATACGTTGCCAAACGCAGCTGCCAACGTGGCGTCCATTTTGTGAACTGTGTATTCAGAGACAGTGCTAGTTGGAAACATAGGGCTGGATCTGCATTTGTGCGGGCATGCATGCTGATGTTGCAGCTTCCATGTCGGCAATTCTGTTCGGGTGGCAGTTTTTTTTACAAGACTGAAAATGTGACACATATATATTTCATGATGTCTGGACTAGGTGACAGCGGCGACCGCTCCTGAAACATCCGTGACCAATGCCATGCAAGTCTTCTACTGGCATTCAGCAGAGCATGGCAAATGGAGCGGAACCTGACCCTGAACCCGTCCGTGAAAATGCACTGCACACCGTGCATGATACCGTAACACGCATATATAATCTTGGGTACCGCTTAAAAAAAAAAACCATCATCATACAAGTACATGTATGTGGTAAATGTTTCATAACGTAGTAAGAAGTAAATAAAGCTGAGTTTTTTCAGCTAGTTGTAACTTTTTTTTCCAGTTTGTTCACGTTCAGATTGAAATATATTTTATGAGATAAAATTTGTGGATTCGCTTTTTACCACATGCTTGAGACTATTTCTTGCCAGAGCTGCAGAGTATATTCTACTGTGTTTTGTGCTTGAAGCCTCCAAAAGTCGGTCAGTTACGGTTGTGGTCCGGACACTGCTGGCGTAGCCCAGACAAGGTCGTGAGGGTGGGCGGGGTGAAGAGGAGGAGGTGGATAGGGATCAAGCCATGCAGAACATGAAAGTTTAGGGTAGAGCATAGGTGTCCTGTTTGACTGTTTTACCAAAATGATCAGAACTAGCCAGGGGCTTTTTGTTTCCTTTGGTTCACCGAAGTGATAAAGCATTCGTCTTAATCATGGTGTCAGTTTAATCGGTGAAAAAAAACCTTATTAAAATGAGAGAGAAAAAGTGAGAAAGAGAGAAATATCCTCAGAGAAAATTCTTGGATACGCCAACGGGTTTCTTGCACCATATTCAGCGCCAGGTTGGGCCTGTCAATCAACATGCCTATCATTATGTATAATATAATATAATATAATATAATATAATATAATATAATATAATATAATATAATATAATATAATATAATATAATATAACATAATATTATATAATAANCGTCGTCAGTCTACACCTTCGCTGAATTTTCCTCCTCTCCGGCCTCCTCCAACGGTTTTTTTTTCTTTTCTTTTTTTTCCTTCCGGACAACTTGCGCGCGGACGGGTGCGGCGACGTGCACACCCAACCAGTGCGCAAGTCCACAAATGACACGTGCGCATGCGACCACAGCATGACTTACTATGCAACTTCGTCACATAATATAATGGAAGGTCTTCCAAACACAGTTCACGTGTCGCAACTTACACTCGCCGTCTCGATGGACTTTAGGCCTAGAGATAGGGATCCTGTCTTGATAGGCATTAGGCTTAGGGATCCCGTCTTGATGGCCTTTAGCGTTAGGGTTACATCAAGATCTATAAGTGCGAGGCTGATTCGGAAACCCTTCCTAATAATGTATATAGGTCTAGAAATACAGACATAGGTCAAAGCAATCCACAGCATGGGATTTTAGGCTTAGAAAGTGGGGAGAGGATATGGCAGTAGTTTTTCACCTTCTCATCATTCTCCTTTTTCTTTTATTCCGTTTCTGGAAATGTTGTGCTATGACCTTCAGATTTCGTACCGAATTTCTAAGGCGTACATGGGCCTACTTCTGGTGCCAGCGTCAGAGCTTGTTGAATTCCAACATCTCGGAACAAACCATAGAGATTATAATTTGTATATTAGTGCATATTTTATTATACACACCTACTTACTATCTGCTGTCATGACATAGAAGTGCTCTCATGCACTCAGTACAGTTTTCCCTGTATATCATTCGCCTCAGGGGACCCACGTATTACGTAATACTGTGGGATAATGACGTATTTACCATGAGCTATCTATGACGTGTCGGAGAGATGGCAAGGTATTACGTAGGTTAATCCACGGCTGCGAAGCAACGACCTTGGAGAACCTACATTTACCATTTTACTATAATTATGCTTCACTAAACTATTATAATATAATAACTAAAGTTTCCTCGGGTGAAAGGAGGCCGAGGAACGGGAACGTACTTTACCACATCACATTCCCTTCTTTTTTTTTTAATTAATAAGAAAACAGAAGTGGGGGTCTTACCAGCCATTCAGGTATGGCACTGGCAAATTCATCATTTTAAATTTCCTTTCAGTTGTTCATTCACTTTACCTGCTCCACACAGATCGAACCAGAACTGATTTTCTGGTGCCCCACCTAGGCTGCTTCCTGAATTCCCCCCCTCCCCCCTCCCCCATATAAAACTTTCAGCTTAAAATAGGCCTGTTTGACGCGGGCCACATAAAGCAAGAAAAAAAAATTCCGTTCTTTCTCCACTAGGCTGTTCAAGATCCAGTCTCGTCTTAGAATCTGAAGCGCAATTTTCATATTATCATAATTACGCATGAGAAGAAAAAATATAGCGAACTTCACCTTTGTTTAGTGATATAAGGTTAATCTTTGAGACTACTTGTCTGAAGTTTGAGCAGCGGGTTTGCTGGGATGATTTGTGACCCGAGCAACTTATGGGTCACGGTAAGGTCAAGGCCCCCTGGAAAAAAATAAACAAGGGCAGAAAACTCTTGCATCACTGCGCCACGCTGTGTCACAGCCAAGCCAAAAGTAAAGTAGGCCTAGGATACACTACACGGAACACACGGGAATCACTCATCAGAACTTATCTAGGCTGTACGAAGTCGTTTGTGCAAGGCTCAGCGAACAAATTCTCCACAAAGTGTAAGCCTTTCTGTCTAGATCTAGTCTAGAGCAAGATCTGATCCGTCAAAAATAGTCTCGTGTCGTGTCCCATCATAGTCTGTTCTTTGAACATGTTGCGCATATTGCTTCAATACGACAGTAGACTAGAAGTGTTGAACTGTGCACTCAGCCAAAGTGAAGACGAGTTCCAAGCTACATGTTCCATGCACTATAGGGAGCCTTTCAAGGGTCATCCCTAGTTCATTGGGTACAATCCTGGAACAGCACCGCTGATAGGTCAGGCGTTAGACGAAATGAATGGCCAGAGTCATTCAGTTAGACTTAGAGTTAGTCTAACGCCTGGCCTACCAGCGGTGCTGTTCCAGGATTGTACCGTTCATTGATTTGCAGGAGCTTTCCTGTAATAAGAGAATTGGTAGGAAATTTCCAAAACTCCGAAAAGAGGATTTCTGTCTGTGAATTCATCATGGAATATTAAAAGTTGCTTTTTGGGAGATTTGCTCACTGATAATTACCAAGACGTTTAGGACCCATTTGATTTATAGTCTAGTCTACATCCGAAATCATAAATGGCAAGCAGTAGCTTATTGCACATCAATATTCTTGAACAATGGAATTACTGAAACTGCAATCATGACTGTGAATGTTGTCTTATTATTGGACAGACATATTAACAGCTGGCTCAGTTCAGGAGGTAGTCTAGACTAGTCTAGGTTTCTGGTAAATTTCAAAACTTCTTTGGAAGTTAGGGTGAAATTCTTGTTTCCATCCTATGTTCTTCATTAATCTGAGTTATGTTATTCAGGCAAATAATTCACTTTCACTGATACATACATGCGTTGATCAGTGCATTTTTATCATAGGCATGAGTTTCTTCAAAGTATTGTAGGCATGTATTTGTAAAGATTTGTGTGATGTTGAATTAAGTAAGAATGATTCATGATCCCCTCCACAAAAAAAGCAAGTAAGAGAGGTACAACTTTTTCTTTTGGGAAGGACTTCCATTTGTGGTAACTCCTACAACTACGGTCAGTACCTTAATTCCGAATAACGTACTAATACAACCCTAACTCTAACCCTATCCCCCTAACCCTAACCTTACCCTTAACACTATGCCCATTGAGACAGGAGCGTAATTCCTTATCGCCAGTTACCACATATGGAAATCCTCCCTTCTTTTTGTAAAAGCTCTTCAATATAGTCCCATGATATGCAAATTTCTATTTCCCTACTGCCTTTATAAGCTGAAAGTGATACAAGTAATGTTCTAGCACCAAATACAAGAACAAATGTATATGGATAAAAGTGGATACTTGTTCCTCGGGAACAACTTAAGTAGGCTAAATAATAATGATTTCCTTAAAAAGCATTGCAAACATGAAAGCACTTAAAATTTTTGATAACCAGTCTGAAGAGGGATTTTATTCATCAACAGAAGCCTGCATTGTTCAAACCTGATGTTGTGATTTGTTGGAGGGGCAACAGTGAACCTTTGGCCCTGAAATTCCAGAACTTTCAACTCTTATGTAGGGTGATTTTACATAGATCTCTTGTCAAAGGATTCAGAGGACACATAATTCAGCTCTTTTCAAGCAAGATCTCATGTATGACTTGATCAGTTAATAAAAATGGGTGACTGACTAGGTCACATTCTACCAGCAACTCTGCTGCCACAATAGATTTATAGTTTAAAAACATGTCAGCTCAGCAATACTGTAATGTAATGATTTATTAACTGAAAGGTTTAGCTGTCAACTGGACCAAAGTTCATTGCAAACCTAGTGTTGTCTTTGCTATTATTAGATTTTGCTTGTAACTTATGCAATAGGGTGTAATAGTAACAAGACTTAAAATGTAAAATTTTTCTTTTGAAATGTTCTTATTCTGGTATATTTACAGCAAAGCCGTCATCATTTTGCTGATAGCCTTATCTTTCTTCTGAGGAAATGTCTGACCTTTTCCAAATGGGAAAGTCCCTACACATTATCCAAGAAAAAAAATTATTCATGTTACTTTCACCTGTGCCTCAGCTTTCACTTTCAGCTCAGAAAGTGGATGTCGGTAGCCAAAAAACAAACTTTACAGAATTTGAATCTTATTATTCACTTGAGAATTTGTGTACATTAGCAGAGATGCATGTATTTTTTGGTTGATGTTGCAAATAACAGGTAATAACCAACTGCTCCATTTTTCTCATGATTAAAAAACAAATTAAAATGTAAAATGTCTAAAAATGGCATGCAACTGGACTATTTAGCATGGGTTCCATTCTTGGAGAAATTTTAACTGGTCAGAAAGATAAACCCATCAAAAATTACCTTCAGGAGAAAATCAGTATCAGAGGTGAAGTTTAGAAGTACACCTCCTCACGGAAGAAGCAATCAAAGTTTGCCAAATAGGAAATAGTCACCTTGACCGGTGTTTCCTCCAGACCATGCATGCCGATATCTCCTCATTTTCAACCCAAAAACTGAAAAGAATCTGAGCACAGTCTAAAGACCTCACAATATTTACAAATCCCCCACCCAGATTTGTGAGAAGAGGGGAATTTTACCAGTACCTCATTCGATGTGGGTAAGCACTGCTTGATCATTTTAATTTTTTAAAACTTTTTTTTGAAAGTAAGATTTGGGAAGATTCAATTCATTTTCCTCAATAGATATTTTCTCCATATGTGCTCATATTTTTTTTCACTGTGACAAAACTATATAACATCTAAAACTAGGAAATTTGTAGCAGTTAGAGATTATATAACCATTTCTTTATATGTGAGTATTTTCATCCCATTCCAGTAATCATTTCTTGTGAAACCCTGAAAGTTATTAGACTTTTACTAGATTTTTTTTCTCTTCAATCTTTTTTTAATGGCTCCCTGTATGTAGACTTTGGATGGCTGATTGTACAGTTTGGAGCAGCATGGCCTAATGGTTATGGTGTTGGACTCAGGATCTAAAGGTGCTGAGTTCGATTCCCGACCATGGTCATGTTGTAAGTGCCTTGGGAAAGCATTTCATTCACATTTTCCTCAGTCCACCCGTCTGTAAAATGGGTACCTGGCTATAGGCAGTGGAAGATATTGTCAGAATGCTAGTGATCAGGGCCTATAAATGGCAGCGGCACTGTATGCTCCCCAGGGAGTCGAGAAAGTCCTAGAGTGATCAGACCTGCTGGGGTAATAAAAGTGTGAAGTCGCATGAGCGGGCATTAGCCTGGATATGAGACTAAAAACCGCATTGTTAAAAATGGATATCCCATATTTTATACAGTACATTATCATGATTATGCAGCCATTTCATACTTGAATTACTGCATTTAGCCAACAACAGAAATGATGCAATCATCAACCCTGGTAACCTACATGCTGTCACTTTGTTGGTTTTAACCGGATTTGGTAAGGCTTTTTGCATTGGCTGCAAGCTAACCTTGGAGATGTCACAGTCCGTGAATTCATAATCTTCATTGATTTTAAGATGTTGTGAGTGGGCATGAAATAGGTGTATGATGCAAGGGTTTGGAAATTTCTTCAGTGTATAAAATATGTCACAATTTATACGTCAGTCGTTGTTTCCTGATGAATGAAGCTGAGGTGTGTTTAAAGTATTAGAGTAGTATTTACTTAGTAAGGCTTTTCCGGGGACATATTAATAGAAGTCAAAGGATAGATTTGTTTAATAATTCCTGCCGTGTGAGTTTTCAGAAATTTGTATGCATATAATGCATTTGGTTATGGATATTATGGTCTCAGCATGTCATGATTGCTGTGAAAATTTTAGAGCATGCTTTTTTACAGAAAAATTTGAGATTTATTTTTCAGTTGCCGTTTTTCAACAGTTTTTTCTTTGAGTGGGAAGAGGGAGGAGGATTGGGTCCAGTAGAGATCATGCCAGCTGCAAACATTTGCATTTGCTATGGTTGGGCACTGGACATTTATTTTAAAATGCTGTGTGTTTTGAGAAGACCATATCAGGCACTTTTGGGAATGGTCAATTTAACTAGAGAAACTTCAAAAGGAAGATCCCGCTTCCAACATTTGGTTATGTAGAGTTTAGTGACAGGTTCTTTCTCACTTCTGTCTTCCAGTAAGTCATAAAAACTTGTGCATTCAGCATCATTTGTCATTTGTTGGATCTTAGTAGAAGACAAATAAATGGAGAAAAGCATAACGTGCATTTTTGTAAATGCAGATGTGAATAATTCCATGCTTGTTCTTATTCTGAATTTGCTGAAACCTGGTATCATTCTCCACTTGCTGTTTGCTCCAGTTGCAGGACAAATTGGTACAATAGAGATCTAGCAACTTCCTCGAGTACAAATGCACAGCAGATTTCCTTTAGCGAAGCATATTGATATATTCAAGACATCATTTTGTAAAGATGATGAAACCTGTCCTTTTATTAATGCTGATATAGTGACACTGGTCTCATCTCTCTGGCATGAAACATTATGAACTGTTGATCTGAAAAAGTATATATGTGTTCGTTCTTTGCAAATCAGATATATATGATGTGCTTTTTTGTAGAAAGTATGTATCTAAGTATGTGCAATGGTATTTGCCATATTTCAAGCAACGAATCCAGTTTCCTGGCATTGTTTTTTTCCATACAGATTGTATAAGATTTCAGCCTTATTTTCTTGCAAAGCTTTCTGCCATCATGGCAAGTTTACAAATTTTACATTTTCCTTTTCAGTAATTATTTCAAACAACAATCATGATGAGCAGATTTCAAAGACCTCTTCAGCAGACAGCTGTTGTGCTCTCACGTGCCCTCAGACAGCACTCAACAAAAGTTGCTCCTGCCGTAGGACCAGTTAAGATTGGAGGCCCATCTGAGCAGGTATTTTCAAGAGAGGACAGGTTCGGAGCTCACAATTATGCACCACTGCCAGTGGCCATTCACAAAGCTAAAGGTTTGTATATGTTGTTGATTTTTTTTTATGGTTGATTCAGAAGTTAAGTAGTGTTTCATTTGCATGCATCTTAGCATTCCCTTCTGCACTTTTGGAAATAACCCATGTGATGAAAAGTTCATAGCAGATCCTATATTAATGGAACAATTAGAGTGTAAGATGGACATTGTAGAGAATATAGGAATTCAGTGATCCTTTCTTAAATTACATTTTTTCAAGATGGGATTTCCTCCCTTAAAGTGCGACTAAAGTACTTTTATGGGTAGTGCACAGAATCCTGTGAAATTACTATTTTAACATGCATCAGTGATTCAAACTTCCTACTGACCTTCTCAAACCCTGCAAATCTAACGCGTTTCGAAGAAATCACAAAGGATAACACATGCCCATGCCCTACTGTGTTAGCGTTACCGCTGCTCGCCTCGCCAGAAATACGTGACGTCACCAACACTGTGTACACGCCTGACGGCTATTACGCGTCGGGCTCAAGGCTATTCCGCGTAGCGCTGCACTCAGTAGGGCTCGCTCCCACGTGGAAACAATGGGTTATTGTTGTGCGCTAAACTGTGACAGAATGTTTGCTTACCATTCCTGAACTGATGGTCCAATAGTCTTCTCCTCAATTATATCCTTGTCATCTGTTTTTCGGCGCAGGGGCTCGAACTGATACGGCTCGACCATATTTGTCATTGTTCTCGATCGAAAACACCGCGACTTCCGCGCTGACGTGACGTTTCCGGTACAGTTTTTATCTTACAATTTCAGAATAGGGTAAAAGTTGTAAAATTGATTTCGAAATATTTTTTAGCAAAAATGATGACTTTTGATCTAAAACTTGATATTGAAAATATAAAAACTGTCGGAAATCACATTTTTTCTAGCACTTTAGTCGCACTTTAACCTCAGTCACAGCTTTGAGTTTCTCATATGAAGGCTTGCAAGGCGACTGATGCTGACAGCATTTCTTGAGCTGCTGTCACTACCCACCAGGAGTTACATGCAGTTAGGTTTTGAAGTGGATTTGATGCATAGCATCTGTTTCCATTTTAAACTAATTATAACATTTTTTCTTATTGTGTACAAAATACCTTCGTTGTGGCCTTGCTTTAGAGAGCAAAGCTGTTCACTGAAAAGTGTCGTATGTGGAGATCAATACTGTATTCATAGGCTTTATCTTGGTCAGACCGGAACACGCAAGGTTTCTCACATTTTTGTGCTTGTTTTTAGCTCCAACAGCAGCCACAGATTCTCCGCTAGTGTGAAAGTGTGCTCAACATCCAAATTGTTTCTTTCCTCCTTGAGCTTAGATATCTTTAGGTATTACCAGCTAAAGTATTATGTTATCAGGTTTTGAGCTTCACCTGATTATCTACCAATAACAAGGTGGCAAAAAATTATATTTTGAATGAATATATGTCTTTCTCGTAAATTGCATATCATTGTCTCTACAGGTGTGTTTGTGTGGGATGTGGAGGGAAACAAATACTATGACTTCCTCAGCGCCTACAGTGCGGTCAACCAAGGTCACTGTCATCCACGAATCATAGATGCTTTGAAAAAGCAGGCAGATATTGTGACCCTGACCTCACGAGCATTCTACAACACCTGTCTGGGAGAGTATGAAGAATACATCACCAAGCTCTTTGGCTATGATAAGGTGTTGCCTATGAATACAGGTAGGACACACTGCAGCACTGTCAGTTTACTATCAGATTCATGTTGATATCCTGTTTCTTTTTTTTTTAATTACCACAAATGCCTTATCCACAAGGTTGGTAATCTTTGTGAATGTTGCTATGTACATAGTATCTGTATGCTTTACTAATAATCTGTTCTTAGTTCTTGGCTGTGAGAAACAGTATTTTTTAATTGATGATATTCTAAAGAGTAGAAATATGGTTCTAGAGACCGGTGTTAAAATTATCGTTAACAGAACAAAAGGCTGTTTTTGAAATGTTGGCAGAAGTGAATCACGAAAGCATTCCAAACTTAAGGAAAAGACAGGTTAAATTCATCAGTCATATCAGGGGGGAAAAAAAAAATGACTTTAACCCCATGGTGCAACAGGAAAATTTGGAAGGGAGAGGGGGGAGAGAGTAAGAGGGGGAGGGCACAGGAATCAGTGGTAGTTCATTATTGCCAGTGTCAGTCAGCACATCATAGGATATTGATGGTATTCAAACCTGTGGTGAAGGAGATCGAGAAGCACATTCTCTACTTGGATGTCAGTGAATGTTATGTGTGGTGTGCAGAGAGTGAGTACATGCCTTTTTAGTGAGAATTAATACTAGACATAATGAAGAAGTGAGGGGTGAGAAAAGAGAAGTACAAATCTAAATGAACACTATCTTCAGTGCCTGAATTCGCCCTAAAGAATGCTAATATATGATTTTGAGTGGCCTTTTAATCCAAAAACAATTTTGATTTGGTGAACAGATGTATATAATTTTTTATACTTTAGTATGGTTTCCAATTTTCATCAGTTTATTTGTCCTGCAGGTGTCGAGGGAGGTGAAACAGCATGCAAACTGGCTAGGAAATGGGGCTATAAAGTGAAAAAAATCCCAGAAAATCAGGCCCGCATCATCTTTGTAGAAGGAAACTTCTGGGGCCGAACTTTGGCTGCCATTTCCTCTTCAACTGACCCCAGCAGTTACGCTGACTATGGGCCTTTCATGCCCGGCTTCAGCATCATTCCCTACAATGACACAAAAGCTCTTGAGGTATATATTATAGCAATAATACTAATAATAAATTGTATTTGTATAGCGCCCAATCCCCGAGGTGGGCTCAAGGTGCTTTGACATTTTAACATTCTCTCAGACATGCACGCAAGCTCACTTCAGTACAATAAGTATGAGAAAACACTCGTACCTGAACACACACACACGCACGCACGCACGCAAGCACGCGCGCACACTTACACGCACGCCCACCTACGCACACATATTCATATACAATAATATAGATCTATTCAAAATTTAGTTGTGACAGAGTCAGCTATGTTTAAGAATCAAAATGTTTACTGAATAGATGTGTTTTAAGTAACCCCTTGAATGCAGTCAATGAGTCAGAATTATTAATATTATATGGCAGGTTATTATACAAAGATGGTCCTATAAAACTAAATGCTTGTTCCCAACTAAATGCTTGTTCCCCGAATATCTTCAAGTTTGTCCTAGGCTTTAAAAGAATAAGAGACTTTTCAGAACATTAAGTATATATATAGTAACAAGACATCACTGATAATGTCTCTGAGTGTGTTGTCGTGATCCTGCTGCGTGGAAATATATTATTAATGGTTAGCTTTTCCCAGGGCTTTTCCTCATTCCTGGGTCACTTGCAGTTAGACATGCATTTCCAAGAACAACCCTAGAAGATTGTGGAGTATATTTAGAGAAATAACTTACTGTGATTTTTTTTTTCTGATTTTTTGTTTTGTTTTGTGATCATTGTGTCATTCATATCAGTTCCTTGAGGAAATACACGTTAATAGACTGACATTTGATAAACAGGTAGTGTAGTGATTACTAAAAATCATTTCATTGTATGCCACATGAAAAGTCCATTATTATTAACGATTCCACATTTATTGTCCTGACAGAAAGAGTTTCAAGATCCTAATGTCTGCGCCTTCATGTTTGAGCCAATCCAGGGTGAGGCAGGAGTGGTCGTGCCAGATGAGGGTTACCTGACCAAAGTGCGTGAGCTGTGCACAAAGTACAATGTACTCATGATTGCTGATGAGGTGCAGACAGGTCTGGGAAGAACTGGAAAGTAAGAGTAACAATAATGCTTGAATCCATTGCATCCAAGTAATTTTTAACGGATAACTTTTATTAAATATTGCACAAATTACACTGTTATTGATGGAGAGCCAGTATTGCCATCTTTTGCTGACTGTTGCCTTTGTTTTCAGGCGTCTTGCTTGCGACCATGAGAATGTGAGACCAGACATGGTTATCCTGGGAAAAGCTCTGTCAGGTGGAGTTTTACCGGTATGTGGGTGTATAAATAATTTAATTAATCATCTTGATATCCTTTAAATGTTAACTTTCATCTTGGAAGATGATAATAACTTGTGAATCAGATGTTGTTGCTACCTTAGCATTTTAACCCTTCTAGGCATTTGTTATTGGTTACCTTTAAAGGCCTTCGTGGGGTATTAAGTTACCCACACCCTTTATTTTACTACAGGGAACTTTGATATTAAGTACTAATATTAAGTATAACTTTCACATGCATGAATTCACTGTTATTCTGACATTTCATTATCCAGATGGACCTCCATTTTAAGTATTTCAATAATAAGTATACTTTTCCATGCACATGCATCAAGGAAACTTGATATCAAGGTTGTACTGTTTATGAAATTTGCATAAATTATCTATGAATGCCTGGAAGGAGGTTTCAATAAATCAGTAGATTAGACAGCATGTGCTGAAAAGTATGGGGCGTCTTTCTTACCCATGAATGCTTATCACCCATCTTCACAAGGAAGGGTGTGGGTAGCTTAGATACTCATGAATGCCTACTAAAGTATCAAAAAGAGCTGCTTGTTTATTTCTGCTTGTTTATTTCATGTGAAACAAAACCAGGGGCTGTAGGGTGTGTTTATGAAGATAGGTGGAGATTACATAAAGTCTGGGATTCCGTGTTCTAGAAATATGTTGAAGTGATAATTCAAAAGGTATTAAAAGAACCTATGAATGCCTGGAAGGATTAATAATCTAGAAGCCCTTGAAGAGAGTTTTGCTTGCTAAAGTCATAAGTTGTTGTTTTTTCCTACGAGGTTTAGTTAACAGTCATTTCTTGCCACCATCTTTTGCGCAACAGGTCTCGTGTGTGCTGGCAGATGATGACATCATGCTGACCATCCGTCCTGGTGAGCACGGGTCAACATTTGGTGGAAACCCACTCGCATGTAAGGTCGCCCTTGAGGCACTGAAAGTGAGTATTTTGGTCTGTCTAAGGTATATGTTAGAAGTATTTTGCGATATGAACATTTCATGATTTGTTTTAAGCCCATTGGAATGCCAGCATTCCTTGGGCTTCCAACAATATTATAAGTTTATCTCAAAAGAACCATCAAGTGAAGTTTTTCCCTTGAAATATTCATGTACAAAGTTGTTATTGTTGAACGACATGTTTATTAAATTTGCTACATCTAGTCATAGTCATGATGGGAGTTGGGGTGGGGGAGGGGGAGTCCTATATCACAAGAGCTGAAAAAGATGCTGAGCTCAGATAAATGATGAAAACAGGGATTGGTTTTTAGCACCTAGGCATCAGAATGCATTATGAAAAATAGGATGGATCATGTTGCAAAATAAATTATGATAGATGATGTTGTTTTGAAAGTTATAAATGAATTGCTAAAAAAAACTTGTTATATCATCTCTTTTTCATATTCAGGACTTTCTTGTATCTTGTATTATTACGTTGTCATGATGAAATATGTAACTGTGAAATCAATGTCACAGCTTCACATATTAAAATATTTGAACAGCAGGTGGAAGTGAAAGCTTTGAAATTGCAGTACACTGTGGATGTCATAAAAGAGTCCAGTTGTCCAGTCCTGTGTATAAAATTGGTTTAGATTCTCTTGGACCTGATGCATACAGACAATTTTGTAATGAAAGTTGGCAAATAAAGTTTATTAGCATAACCCAACCACATGAATTGTTAACGGGTATGGATCTTTTGCCTCCATAGTTTCAAACTAAATATATACTTCCATTAGGTGCTGGAGGAGGAAAAGCTGGCTGACAATGCAGAAAGGCTGGGTGCCATTCTTCGCCAAGAACTTAATAAACTCCCGAAGGAAGTTGTCAGTATTGTCCGCGGGAAGGGACTCCTTGACGCCATTGTCATCAAAATGGGTAGGTATCACTTTGCCTTCAAGATTTTAGTCTGAGTTCTATCATTGCTGCCAAAGAACAAGATTTGTTAGACAGTAACAGAAAACTAGACATTACATATGGCATCACATTTCTTGCATCTATTGTTTCCCTTAAACCTTGGGAAAGACTAGCAAATTTCCTCAGTGAAATTCACATGTTCTCCTAAGTGGTAATTAAATGTGGATTCTTTGGGTATGAGATATTGGTACTAAATCATTAGAGATTGTGAGCCTGTAGTGGAAAATGTTTTATTGAAAGTGCATGCTACGGCCCTGCCATGACTCAGAGTAATTAAGATGCAAAGAGTACTCCACGGAATCTTTTCCATTTGACATCATCCTGATGTTTGTGGTGACCTCCAATTTAAATGAGATTGTTCAACTATCTGCTTTAACAAAATGAGAAAATGGAGCTAGTCATGGAAAGGAATATGAGGAAAGACTGATCAAGGCTGAAGCATTCATTGGTAAATGGGAATTACTTTTCTATTAATTTAAGCATTCGACATATGTATCTCCCTTGTTTAATCTTTCTAATGATGCTTCACAGCACATTTCCACATGCTAAGTGTATGATTTGTCATGTAAGCTGCCATCCATGATGGTCAGGCAGCCAGAGTGCTACTCCATTACTTGCGTTTATTCTTTGGCAGTGGGGTGCCAACTGATATGCAGTTTCAATTCATGGTGAGGATGTGAGAAGCCATTGCACACCCTACATTAAAGGGTTCAGAATGTTCAGAGACAGTTTAATCTTTTTGTCCTCGTGAGATTCATGGGCATAATCAGTGTTCTAAAATACTATTATTATTTTGCTTGCTAGCATTTGTATTGAATTAGAATAGAAGTGTGGTGGTAAAGAACTTTAAACAAACTCAGACTAGTCCTCTTTTTTTTTTTTTTTGTTGTTCCAATTGTTGATCATAGTGGTTTGTGACACCTATTAGAAGGGCAAATCACTCATTGTGTACAACCCAATTAATCCGCTAATCTGTAAAATCCCCCTTTTTTGGGACCCTGCCAGCCAGTGTTAGGGTGTAGAAATGTGTAAAATGACCTGTGATTGAGCCTTCTAGATAAAGAAATAAAATGTGTAGGCCTATGTATTCGCACGCGGTCAAAACCAGCCAAATGGAAATTTGGGGACCAAATCAGAATTTGATAGAAGGGCAAATCACTCATTGTGTACAACCCAATTAATCCGCTAATCTGTAAAATCCCCCCATTAAAATATTGGGCAAAAGAAGTACTTTAACCTCCATGGAAGAAATTTCCCCAAATCACAGTGGTATATTTAGAATAACACAAAATGTTAATAGGGCCAAAAGAAGAAAAAACAATAGGTGTCAAAGACCTAGTGAGTCAGTTCTATACAGGGAAATAACCAGGTTAAAGAAAAGTGTGTAGCAGGTGGACAGTTATTGTTCATGAAGTGTTTTTAGGTTTGTGACACCTATTAGAGGGGCAAGTCACTGATTGTGTACAACCCAATTAATCCGCTAATCTATAAAATCCCTCTGTTTTGGTGCCCTGCCAGCCAGTGTTAGGGTGTAGAAATGTGTAAAATGACCTGTGATCTAAATAAAGCATCCAATTTTAACACTTTCTGTACCAATACTTTGTACACTGAATATACCCTTCAGTACCAAGGCCTCTGGCCCTGGATAGCAGTAATTAGGGTTATGATTTTCAAAAAATCACTGAGAGGGAATGAATGGACAGATTGAGACGAAATTTTCAATATATATTGAAGAATAAAAAACGGATACAAAAATCAAGGTTGCGGAACATTATGATCACATGACCCTGGCAGCCATTTTGAATAACTAATGAGACTGATGCCAAATCATGTATACTGAAATTAAAAAAATCATATAAAATACAATTTTTTTTCTAGTTTTATAAAAACAGTGCCAACTTGCTCTTTGAAGTATCAAAGTTGAAGTTGTATCAAACCAAGCCTTTTTACTCAGAGTGTCTCTACTCTGTCCAAGCACCTGTTGTGCATATGGATTTGTCTCTTCCACAGTAATATCAATAAGAGAATCGGGGAAAAACATTTTGAAGTATTGCAGGCAACTCTGAGGCTCAAGTCTATCTTCATCCACCAATATTCCCCCACCTCTATGCTCTGAAAACCATTCAGGATAGTATGGATCTTCTTCTGGATACAAATCCAAGAAAATTTAGATTGATCAGCTGTTTGTGGGCCACGCCCCTTCGTTTTCTCCCTCCTCTACCTCTTTTTCAACCCCCTCCATCCCCCTGAGCCCCTACATCATATTTTGAACCACTGGCTGTAGAAGATCTATCACTGTCTGAACCTTGTTCTTCATCACTGTGTCAATAACTTTCCCAGCTGTCATCACTATCAACCTCCAATTCCTCTCCTGAGTCTGAATCATGGCGATCTATTATTGTGTCATCCATGTCTGGCACAAAAATGCTTGTATTTTCACCAAAACACGATGTATCTGCTTCAAATAATTCACAAGTAAAGCTGAGGGTCTCCTCTCTTTATTAGAGTAACGTCCCTTGCACCTACTTCCTTTCTGGCTGAAATTCCATACATCTTTTGCATGCTATGGCCTCCGGCGCTTTATTGCGCCGTTGGGCCTCAACGGAGGGCAAATGGCCGGCGCATTACTGCGCCGTTGGTACAGAAAGTGTTAAAGTTTCAAGTACAATTTGAGCCTTCTAGATAAAAAAATAACATGTGTAGGCCTATGTATTCACACGCGGTCAAAACCAGCCAAATGAAAAATTGGGGACCAAATCAGAATTTGAGGTGATCTTTTTCAAAAGACATTTGTGAAAAATTTTGGGCGTTGACCCCCTTTTTTCTTCCCGTTAAAAGATCAGGCAAAAGAAGTACTTTAACCTCCATGGAAGAAATTTCCCCAAATCACAGTGGTATATTTAGAATAACACAAAAGTTAATAGGGCCAAAAGATGAAAAAACAATAGGTGTCAAAGACCTTTAAAACTGCAAGCCACCCTAACTTCACTAATTTTTGTGTCTGCCAAGGAAAAACACCTGGAAAAGCTATTTGTTATCCTTCATTGTCTTGCTTTCCTCAGGTACAGATGCTTGGGATGTTTGCCTTAAGATGCGCGACAATGGTTTGATTGCCAAACCCACCCATGGTGACATTATCCGCTTTGCCCCTCCCCTCGTTATCACTGAAGAACAGCTGTATGAGTGCATTGACATCATCTCCAGAGTTATCCTTTCCATGAAGTAAAATGGGTGCTGTTGACACATTTTGTTGAAGTAGAGAGTAGCTTCTGGTCCCTTGTTTTCCCAAGGCAGATGGTGATTCATCATACCTAATGCTTTTCTTGTGCCATGTGTCACTTGTATTGTTGCTGGAAATTATTAAATGTATATATCATTCAGATCTGTTTTGGTCAGTACAAATGAAGTGTCTCGATGATTACATGAGTTATCTTCAAACACAAAACATATATAATTGTTGTGGTGAGTTCCACAGTTGGTAATATGGCTTATGGGATGGACAGTACAAGAAGTGTTTTTTTTTCTTCTTCTTTATCCATTCAACAAGTTTAAAAGTGACAGATATTTTAATTATTCATGTTGTGACTTTTTTTTTTGGTTAAAAAAAGCAAAATGTTGCCCCCAGGTTCTTCTCTATTGCAAGCACATAGCATAACTCTCCACGAAATTTATTGCCCCATCTATCTTCATCAGTGTCTCTCAGAAGTCTTCAGAATGGTTGTTTATCACTGCTGGAAAGTCATAATACAAATATAGAATTTGTTTGTTTTTTTTCTTGTAAATATGCAAAATAACATGAAAAACAGTCCTCATAGTTATACAGTATGTGTAATGTTTTCTGAGTATTTTTTGTAAAACAGCATTACATATTTAGGAAAGATGATTTGTTGAATATTTTTGTTTTGCATATTGAGTACCTGTTCTTTTGAACATGAACTGTGGCTTATAAGACATATCTTGAGCATATACTATGTTTTTTAGTTGTGTAGCTGACATTTTTTTCCCAGGGTTGTAGTGTGGTTGCTTCTTAGGTAATTATAATTTGACATGCAACTTGAAACACCTGTCTGGAAATTCAGTTTGTTGACATGTAGTTTGTATGACATAATGACAACAAAATGTAAAGCCAGCTTGTAATAAGAATACCATAGCTTTAAAGATTCAAGTAGTTTATGATTAGTTTCACAATCTGGATCAATTGTTTTAAAACACTGTTAAATGTCTAAGCTGAATATTATGAGTTTGTTGAACTTACGGTGCATCAGGCTTTCATGCCAGAGGCAGGAATAGAAACTACCAGTTTTTCAAGATAACCCACCAGATAATATTATCAACAGATTCATGGTGAAATTTGTATGCGACTGGGCTAGGTACTTTCCAGCCTTTTAAGTTTAGGAACATTGTTTACTCTCAGAAAATGATATTATTGTTTTCTAATGAGACTGACAAATAAGTTAAAACTTCATTACAGATTTTAATCATGGTAAGATGCTTATTGTGAAAGTATTACAGTTAATGTGCCCCACTCTTTCACAGTAGTCTCTCCAATGTGTTTTGCAGTGAAATGAGAGTGAAACAATGTAGTCATTTATACTGAGGATGCAGCTTTTGTGTGCTTGTAAATCACTGACATCTTCTCCCTTATCCTAGCTTTTATGACTCCCCAGCAATGAGATGCTTTTCAAATCAGACACCAACGATGGAGATTGGAAATTGAAAAGTTGCAACTTTCTAAGACATATCACACTTTTCATAATGAAAAATTATCTCAGTTTTCATCACCTTTCACATTTTCTTCAACCACCAGTGAAATGAAATGTGTATATTTTTTCCATATCATTAACTTTCTTCAGTGAGGCTCTTAACATGATTTGATGCTATTATTTTAAGCAGTGTTTTTATACCTTCGCTTTTGGCAATGTAGAGTGGCAATGTGCAGATCATCCAAATATTAGTAAATTTGGATCATGCCACTGTAACATCTCTTTAACCGGTGCACTCAGAAGAAATTCAGCAGAATAGCGCATTACATTTGTGTAATTGTTGCCATCTAATGTATGTAATGCAGATAATCTCTCTACAAAGTGCAGTTTTGTTTTCAAGAAAAATCATTGTTGTCATATCAGATTAAGAAAATCTGAAAATAATTCTTTTCTATATTCAGTTACAACCCAACTATTACATGCACAAATAATTATCATCCAAATGTTGTTTCATCGAAATTATGAAATATATTTATACTGATGGGCTACAGCCATCCTTATTTCTTGTATCCAAATTATATTGAAATTTACAGCATGAATTTGCTTTGATGATATTGCTAGATATACTCATAGGTGCTGAGTGTCTATAGTGGAATCCTTTGATGCCTTTAATCTACTCTTGTCTTGTTTCAGCCGTATTGACTTAAACCAGGAAGATACAAAGATATATAATGAGATTTTTGTGAAACTCCATACAGAAAAGTTTATAATGAAGTTTTTTTCAAAATAAAATGTTCCAGAATACTTTAGATATGGGTATTACTGTTTTTTTTTTCATTCTTTAACAAATGAGAAGGCTCACACTGTTTCAGACTGTGACTAAGAGATTGTTTTTTATGTTTTGATTTTTGTGATTTTCATTTAACTTGGATGTATTTTTCACATCCATTTGAAGTTTGATTATTTAATTACACTGCTTGTTGTTCATACCTCAGAGATGCCAGTCTTCAAGTTTTTTTCTAATTCTAAGGAAAGTTAGATGATGTTTCACTATTAAGACATCCTAGATTAAAAAAGATATTTGGTGATCTGGGCACGTCTCTAAGATATCCTTAATGCTTGAAATGGCATCTCTGCTACCTCATGGTGCAGCTGTCTTATTGTCACTGTCATAGGTAGTTCGCCTTCTTATTCGAGTGAGGTTTTCAAGACAGGGAGGAATAAACTGTCTTAGACAGTGCAAGAAAATACTCCTGATCTCAAACTTTGGTGCTTTTTTTTTTTTAAACACCAAAATGACTTTGTGACTTACTTTGTCTGTGATTTTTGATGGATGTAAAGACTTGTAGCAAGCACAAAATTAGCCCAGTTTGCAAATTGCCTTTGTCTGAGATAAGCGATCTGCCTATGACTGTGACAGTATGTTATAACATACAGAATGTTTTAATGTTCTGGCATCTTTATTGAATTTTTCAGATGTATTGAAACTTTGCTTTTGAAGTAGTTCCAGGCCTTGGCTTTGCTTTTGAAATAGTTCCAAATCTTATGTATCTTGTTTACCAGCTGCCTTTGCGTTATTTTATCTGTATTCATGTTTAAAGTTTATGAAGATTCTAGAGCAAAGAGATGATGTTTCAGAAATTTTACAAAGTGCAGAGACAGTAGTGGAATGAAAGAGCTTTCAGTCTAACCAGATGGAGTAAATTTTATCACTGTTCTTTGTATATGGCCTGAGTGAGACCTAAGCCATATTGGAATTAGAATACCTTGTTGTTTATGAGATCAAGGCCCATGTTCTTGTAATTAAAATGTGCGCACATTTTCCTGCCAGAATCGGCAGTTCCAACGATATATGCTGACTCTTTTTTTTTGCTCTGTCATGAAAATGTTTCTCTGCATTGTCTCAGAGGTGTGAAAAATAACTCAGGCCATGTTTAAAGTATAGTGTCAGTTTGTCTTTCTGTAGGACAATACTACAGAGGCAAAAGAGCAAGGATCACAAAAATAGATGTGCTGCTGGCATCATTCTAAAACTTCTATCTTTGTGACATACCATATTCACTTATGACACTGTAATGAGGGCTTACGAATAATTTTTTTTCTTGATCATTTGCAACAACATATTTTCTTGTTTTCTTTCCTTTGTAAGCAGTTTTGGCTCATGCCAGAGTCTTAAATAATAACCATTTGCAAAATACACATACTACATGCTGAAGTATCACGTTGACGCTGTTTTCACTTGTAAAGTTTCTCTGTTTTTCAGTCATTCTGTTTATATATTGTGTAAACAGAGTTGAAAGATCTCATCAGAGAATGAAAACTCTTTTGAAGGAGAAAGGAGAAATTTACATATCTTATTACTGACTGTATAAAATGGATGATTGAAGCTCTATATCCTTTTTGTTCTTGCATCTCTATTCTATATGATGTAGATGTCCCCATGTTGGTGGACATCAAGATTATTTTTAATCTGAAAAGGTCCAATCTGCAACAGTTGTCTGAGGAAAAAAAGAAGGCTGCTCAGAAAATGTATTCAGAGGCTCAAATCTACATATCAACAGTATTATCAGATTCAGTGTCTGCTAGTCTGCTCAGATCTCTAAATTACTCCAACCTGTCTATTGCTTTTTCATTGTGTGAATGTAAGTTTTATGCAGGTTTTTTTCTATGTTGATCTTCATTTCTATGGTGTTACCTTTTAATCCTACCTCCTGCAGCAAGTTTACCTGAAATGAAAGTGGAAATCCACTGCATATATAGAGGATTTAGGTATTCAAAGTGGTGTTTTAAATTATGTATTCCATTGACTTTATAAGAAGGGCCTGAATTGTGGCACACTTATACTGATTGAAAGTAGGCAAAGTGGAATACTTTTGATGTTTAAGGCTTTACTTTATTAACACTATCTGATAACTGTTTTTTTCGTTTATGTGTATTACTAAAAGTTTTCATGCAAAGGCCTTTGTTGCTTGTGGAAATACCTATGAAGTTTGTAAAGATTTATGGGAACTCCATTTGCTGGACAGGTAGATGAAACACCCTTTTTTTAAAAAAAATTTAGTTTCCTTAAAGATAAATCTTGTTGAATACCTTGGGATTTAAGATAACTGCATGCATGTTGAAAGTATCCTTATATAACAACAAAATATAACAACTTTAGAGTAGTTCCAATCTTTAATCTGTGTTATTTGCATCCTTTTTTTTTCTTTTCTTTTCTTTTTCTTTTTCTTTTTTTGTGTTTATATTTAGAAGGTGATGGGATTTCTCTCTGTAAATGTACTGATTTACTTGTTAACACTAGAACAATATTTGTTTCTAAACCCATGATCAAATGATGGAATATTACATTCTACAGAATGGTTGAGTTTTTCATATTTTCTTTTTACTTTGCCTGTTATCAGCCCATGGACATGATATTGGACATCAGAATGTCTGTGAACAAAGTGGTGTTTAACCTGTTTTTATTTTTGGATAAGACTGACAAGTTTATCTTAGGAAATGCTCATTAATTTCTTCTGGGTAAGCGTTGAGTAAATTTTTTTTTATTTCACAGTTCTTGCTCTTGAACAAAGAATAAGAGGTACTGAAGGCTGTCAAATAATGACTGGAATTCTGTTTTTGTCACAGGTTCCTTTCCTATTTTTTTTTGTTTGGTTGGTTTCTGTTTTTTTGTTCATTTAATCAGCAGTGTTATGTATTCTTCTCTTCAGGCACTAAAAAGAATTCAGGGTTTCCCTTCTGTGGTAGCACATGTTATTTATTGCTTGATTTAATTTTGTGGATGAGACTGATAGTGAAATTTGAAACATGTTACCTTGAAGACTACCTTTTTGAAATTAATTTCAAGCTATATGTAGACTCAGCCTAGTCTTTTCTTTTCTTTTTCAGCACAGATGTATATATATCATATCAGCTTGTACTTACATAGTCAGCCTTGTGGTTAACAGTAAGTGAATATAATCGAATTTCTTTAGTGGATCTAGTGCGCCATTATTGCAAAACACATTATATCGCTGGTAGACCTCTTTAAGCTCATTTAATGTGTGCGTACACAATACTCAGTTATCGAGGGGTTAAAGCAATAATGTCATATCTGCAAGAATGCTGTTCTGAGATAAACAAATTTGAATTTTTGGTGAAAGCTATGAAATCAGAGATTCCTTTGTATGGTCATATACTATGTTTTTTTGTGATCTGTACACACTAATTTAAGCACTTGAATCACCTCAGTGTTGCATATATTCTAGTTTCTTTGAAAAGTCACTTATGGCAGCTAAAAAGCTGAATTTTTGCAGATATGACATTGTTGCTTTAACCCCTCGTTATAGTAGATAGACAACTGTGAGATTTTTAGTTGAAATTGATTGTTTGAGAAGTGTTTTGGGAGTGGGGTTGAGTGATCCTGTAGTGCTCCCCACTGCAGTCAGCCTGTTAGCTATTAACAACAACAAGTTGTCCACAGACCTTAAGTACAGTATTAACATTTATATCTATGCTGTCTCATTAAATCCGCCCACATATCCATCTTTAGACTTGTGATAGAAATGAAGAGACTTTGTGATTTACAAATGGATATGTCCAGTTTACACATACATATTTCTGCAACTTTTGTTACATCATAGTTTGCTGACAATACACATTAACACTTGCCTACAACAAAGCATGAGATTATGCATTTTTGCTTATTACTACAATAGGTGTTTTAGAAACCTCAGCATAATGGTATCCCATTCATGAGGCATCAGCATTACTTCTATCTTACAAGGTGATACTCAGACAACCTCAAGTGGTTTGTTTTTTTTTATTTGTTAGGACGATTTGTGCACCTTATCTCACAAGCTAGATGCAGTATTTCTTGTTACTCTTTGCTCAGTGTTCTCATTCTTACTGAGGAAATTAACCCCAGTGGAATTTTTTTTTTTTTTTTTGCCCTGCAGGTTTCTTATAGAGTGAAAACTGAATATTGAATGTGAAGTTTGATTGGTACACAATAAGCATTGCCCTGTAATAATGCACAGGAGTTATCTTGAAAGAAGCAGATGTTTAACTCATATACCGTAGGTGACTTAAAACAGAGTTTAAGCAAAGAGAGTGTGGCAGTCAGATATGATGAAATTCTGTGGGAAGCTGGATTTTTGCCCACAGGCTGTACATTGGATAACCCTGGTGTCCAAAGGCAGCCATTTCCTTCCTGGTTGTCAGTAATGTTTAAACCTAAATTTCTTGCCAATAAATCAATAGAGTAAACAGAAACTTCAAGCTGTTATAAGTCCAGAATTTGAAATCCATTCTTGCTGACATGTCTACGTATTAGACTTCAAGAAAGTCATGAAGTGTACAGGTAAGTGATGTACTGTCAACTGATGGGAAATCAAAAGGTTAGCACAAATCCCAGTCGCTGTTTGCCACACACCTCATGATATTGCATTCCTAGCATATCTCTGAACTTATAGTTAAACCAAACAATTTACTTTTCTTCAGGGACAGGTTGTATTTTTTTTTCAAAAATCAATACAAAAAATGAAAATAAAGACTTTTATTTACACGGTATGGAAGTTGCTGTACAATGCTATGTCTTGTTGTACATCTCATTCATAATATAAACACAGAATGATACACATCACACATCATATTAATGTGATACCCAGTATAAGAGTTTACAGCTGAACATATCACACAGCCTACTGGATATGTTTCAAGCCTCTTCAGTGTTAGAGCATTGTTAAGGTTGATTATTATTATATCCCTTTTTGTTGTAGACTGGAAAAAGATTTAAAGTTTCTCCTCTTTATATCATAATATTGTCTGTAGTATTGGTGGAAATGTTCACCTTCTGTGTAGTTGTTTTATATTTTATGGTGCATGTTACAGTGATTGAGTTATAGTTTTCCAAGCCATACATTGTTGTTGGTATTTGTTATGGTAAAAGTGGTAGTGACAGTTTGATGTCTTTTGTTAAGTGGAACAAAAAATGTTGCATTGTGCAACAGTGTCTTTTTTAATTGCAGGAAATAGTGAAATGTTCTATATTAATTTGTATTTCAATTATGCTAAAATGGGCTTGTAAGATTACAGTAGCACTTATTTTAAAAAAAAATATGGCATACAGAATAAATTATAAAACAGGAGATGCCTCTGTAATGAGCTCCTGTTCAGGACAATATTTAAAGTTAGTGTTACATTAAATAACAACCTTGAGCATTTTTTTTTTTGTTGTTGTTGTTTGTAGTTGGGCACTCAATTGCCCAAACCAAATTTAGTTTTGTGGCTGCAATATATGACTTGAGGAAGTCCAAGCTGTACTACAAACATGAAAATGTTATGTTTTCACTTTTCACCTGTAACTTTAAGTAATAAAAGTGGACTGGACAGGAGTTGTCTCTGTTTTTATTTGTGTGCATGTACCCTAGTCCTTTTCATGTCATTGCACTGCCGGCTATGTATTACTATTGGAATTGTTTTGGTCTTTGGTGATCAGAGAGGGTCTTAATTTAATTAAGTATAAGGAGTTCAAGAAGATGCAAATGGGGATGAAAAGAAAATAGAAAGGCTGAAAAACTTGCTGAATGACTTCCTCCTTTGATTGGGGTTAGGGAAGTGCGGTGGGGGGGTGGGGGGTGGAATTCTTCCAAACTAGTTTCGTTTCGTGTTTGTCTTGCTGAGTTACCAAATGAAGCTTAACGGTCTTTGTTTGAAGATGGGGCGGGGAAGCTTGTGGTGTGAGTCTCGTGCATAGGGCTATGACTGCTAGTCTTCTGTTCAGCTTCGGGAAAGACCCCGGCCACTAAGCCACTTTTTTTGGAGTGGCGGCGTGGTCGTGTATAGACGTCTACCTGATTCCAAACTGACGGCAAGGCGATGGGTGCCGACGCAGAGGTCGCGGGTTCGATTCCCACCACATACCTTTCTTTCCTTCTTCCATTTTTTCTCTGCATTTGTCTTCATGAGCACTTCCCCCTTTATCCTACCTTGTGTGAGCATCTGTTTGCGTCTGTTCACTCCTTACTTCTAGTTTCGTTTTGCAGATTCATTCCATTTATATTGAGTTATTGCCATTTCTAATGTACTAATGTTATTTTGAACATTGGATAATTATACCTTCTTACCTACCAACCATTTTGTGCCTACTTACATACTAGCGTATCGATCTGTATTTACCCAACTATCTGCTTACTTATCTATCTACTTTTCTCCTTATCTGCCTACCCTCCCGTCTGCCCGCCTGTCTACTAGTGTCTACCTAACTACCTTCTTATTACTATATTATGTACCTGTCTATCTACCTATAAATATATTTACAAAAATCACTAGGCAGTTTACCCCTGCTGCAGCTTTGCAGGAGGGTGATCATTGAACAGATTTTTTAAAATGTAATTTGACTTTCTTCATATCTCCAGAAATAAGGCGCGGGGAAAACCGGACAGGGGGGAAAGACTTGCCCATTTTGAAGCAGCCATACTTGTCTGAGAGTGCCAATATCCATATATTGAATGGTTACAAATAAGCTCACAGAATGAATAGCGACTGTTTATTATGAGTTCCTATCAGTACTTCCTACCATGATCATGACTTTGCTTGGCCTTTCCCAATAACACATGCATGACAAGGCCTGATAAGCGCACCAGGAGAGCCATCATAAGCCAGTTCAAGAATTCTAGAGCAAGCAACCTGGCATGGCACCATAATAAACGTATCAGTCAGAAGCGGACACTAAGCCAGGGTATAGGGAAGTAGGCGAGGGCGAGCTTACCCAACCCGCAAGGACAGCGAAAAGATGTTTTGCGATCACCTGAAGACACTGAGGGAAGAACTGGGGCGGGTGAGGAGGGGCAGGGCTGACAACGACATCATCATTGCGTTCCAGACGTGTCCATAGATGATCCGATGCCCACGCCTTTGGCCATCTCAAAGAAACACATGCTGGTTGACATTTGGCTGAGGACGGTTCTACTTCTTCTAGCGAGTCTGCATCCTCTACCACTTCCTTTCGCCACACCCTCCTCTTTCGTAACTCACAGACAAAGATGGATACCGCCAAGTCTAGACAATAGGGTGTCGAGGTATCATTAACAATGTGCTACTCAAGCAAAACTGAAAATACATGCTGGACTAAACTTATAAGTTTACTCATGCTAAGTGAAATCATTTTACAGTTACAGTGCATAATCTGTTATGTTTTAGCAAATCAACCCTCTCAAAGCATATGATTCGTTGATTCCTCAGCGACTGTCAACATACAAGGTTGAGTCTTGAATAGCGCGTACATTTGGTGCTCGCTCAGTCATAGCATTGGACACCCCCAACACCTGGGGGAATCAGAGTACCGGTACATGTAATTGCACTTTTAAATTGATTTTAGATGTAAATCTGTCAGGTTTCAGGCACCTATGAAAAGGCCAAATCACTCAATTTGTACAACCAACCCAGTTAATCTTATATAAAATCCTCCTTTTTTGAGGCCCTACCAGCCAGTGTCAGGGTGTAGAAATATATACTAAATAAAGCATTCAATTTTAAGGTTTCATGTACAGTTTGAGCCGTCTAGAAACAAAACAACCAAAAAAATGTGTTAGGCCTCTGTATTAGCCGAATGAAAACTTGGCAACCAATTCGTGACCTATTTTGAAAATGATTTGTGAAAAAATTTTGGGCGTTGACCCCCCCCCCCCCCCNCCCTCTTTTTCTTCCCCTTAAAAGATCGGACAAAAGAAGTACTTTAACCTCCATGGGAGAAATATTCCGAAATCACAGTGGTATTTGTAGAATAGCACAAAATGTTAACAGCGCCGAAAGAAGAAAAACAACAAAACAATAGGTTCCAGTAACCTGCATATCGTTCTAGTTCACGTAATGTGAGTTGTTGTCTCTTATTTACTCTGCATTTAATCTTATTTAATTTGCATAAAATACATCGAGTGCGATATACAGCGTCCTATTTCACATATATGGTCAAATGCAACAACAACAAAAAAAAAATCTGGTATGTTTGTTCAAGTATTGGGGCTGGTTCTGATGACTGCATCCGCCTCTATGCGCGAACATAAATCTGTTGAATAGGGTCACCTCGTGCCAAGAAAAGGCCGGGCCTCACAAGATCTTCGATTTCTCCGAACTTCCTTTTCGTGTGGAATACGGCGTTTTACGTCATTGTGTAAATACAAGGTGCGCCAAAGTCTGGAAATTCCACCGATTGCGACATGACTCATTTCAACAGACGGTGGAACTTTGATACTGAGTTTTCATTTAATAAGTACACCCTTTTATAGAGTATGAATTCCATATGCACGGATTCATTATTATTATTTCATTATTCAATAAACCTTCATAGAAGTACAGCTGTATACTTTTTCGATGTATTATCATAGGCATACTTTACATCGAGGTTCTACGATGAGATAGACTAGGAATAGGGCAGTCAATCTACGGTACAATTCATTCAATAATAGTCATAGTGACACTTCGTGCTGCTTAATGTGTGGGCGCAACGAGTGTGTAGCATGCAGAGATCCATATCGAAAATTTCAAAATCCCCAACTCCCCTCGTAAATAATCAATGCGCGAGTATAAACAGGACCGAAGATCATCATCCCCAGGGTAGGCCTACGCCCTACCTTACCAAAGGAGAGTATGCACTATTAAAATTGACCCCCACCCCCCCTTAAAAAAAAATAAAAAGTTGCCTGTATTGGAATGAGGGCTTGCTCAGGCCATGCAAGTATAACCTTGGTCATTACTGCCCTTACATTTTTTTTCTTAAATCATTGCCATGGTGACGCCCTGTACATAGCTTTATGAAGCTTTAGAAGCCCTGTTAAACGCAATTTATTGTTTTGCTAACGTAAATTATTGCATATTTTGCATAAAAAAATGTGGTGTATAGATAATAAAAGTGAATATAGACAGACCATCACGAATTGGTTTATTGCCTCCAAAACGACAAAAAATAAACAACTTCTAGGATTTTAAGAGCCTCATTCAAACTGTGTGACTGGGCACTGGAGGTCGATTAGCATATATACTAAAACTGATTCTCTCTCTCGATGATTTTTCTTTTTTTATCACACAAGTTCGCCAACACACACTGCTTTTACTTCCTTTTCTATCTCAGGAATATAATTCAGCCATTTGGAGCCTCCACTCCAATGCATTATTCATAGTGTGAGTGGGAACTATTTGAAGAATTGAGGGGNGGGGGGGGGGAGAGGTAAGGATTCATGGGCGGTGAAAATGAAATTTGGAGGGGGGAGCGTTAACTTTTTCATCGTTATGATGGCTAAAGTGAGGATCATAATATGATGCTTTCTCTATTCTCCTTCCCCCAATTTTAATCAACCGCAACGGATGCTGTGCTTAATTTAACTCCTCCTCCCCTTCCCTAAATTCCAAAATACTTACTCCCCTCACACACCAACCCATATTTGCTGCCACTGGTAGCATGTATGCAAATCTGATCAGATCAAAGGGATGTCACATTAATCTTCTGACTGGCAGATCTGCACAGGCGAGTACAGAAGTTCCTGCTTGGGAGAAGATGAGTGGATGTATGTGTAGAGGCGGGGCAGGGGAAAACAAAGAATCACCTCTGATAGAATGGTTAGCGTGGGTTTGAGCATTTTTGAGAGGAGAGGTAACCTGTAGTTTTGTTTGCCACTCCTTCCCGATGAGGGTGTCTGCTTTGGTTTTTGTTGACAACGGCTTTGACTTCATCGCCCATCTAGATTTGAAGTAATGAGAAAACAAATTACTTACCTCCCCTTCCACTTTTTCCCCATCCGTACCAATAACTACAGAGTAGCTAAACTACACTTGTCGGTTAGCACGCCATTTGAAGATATTTTCATCTTACTACTAACCCTAAAAATACAGGATGCTTGGACCCCTGGCTAGCTTCCTCGGCACAAAAAGGCCACGCAGAACGGGAAACAGGTCAAGATGCATAGAGGGGAAGAATAATGGCGGCAGCTATTGCGTACAAATCTCTCCGAATGCCGCCCATCAACGTGAACCAGGATATGGCTTAAAAACATAGTCCAGACGAGACCTCATTGTCTGTCACTGGCAGAGTAGAGGTGCTATTTGAATTATTCTTTTAGAAGTAAGATCTCCTTATGAGCATATTATTATGCAATGTGGGTGGTGTTAAAATAATTCAGTGGAGCACGTCCACAGAGTAAGGAAAAGCCGCCTTAGTGTATTGTATCATCACTCTTGCCATTTATGTATATAATAGACGAGCAGCGCGAGAAGACAATTAATGAAATATTAGTATAGAAACTTTCAAAAAACCTTAGATGCATGCCTGCATAATCTCTTTGCTCCAACGTTCACATATACCCCAAATTTGGCCTATTAATTTATACGTTCCATTCTTCTAGACTAGAGGAAATAACGTGATGGAAGTTAGGCTAAACTGACCCGAGGCATCTAGTGAAAAGCTCTGGAAGCAACCACGAGACCGTAGTTACATCAGGACTCTGAAAGCCAATTTACTTCCTGCATCAAGTAGTACTCATCCTGCCAATGTCAGTAAGTGAGCATCGCTTACTGTACGGTTTACATACCCCCCTCACCTTCCTCCCCAACCACACACTTTTCATCCTCCACCATCCATTTTTCTACTTAACCCTTATAATGTTGTAATCCGATTTCGGGACACCGTTTAGTTTAGCTCCGCCTATTGTTGAGAAATTTTATCGCAGCTGCATGGAACAATAGGCATGTGTTGCAGACTGCAGACTGCAAAGGCAGGCCTGCCACCATGAGGAAGTAAAGCAGCTATTACTAAACTTATATTACCCTTCTCACCCGGCCCGGGGACAGTGTTATTACTGTTATCTCTGTTGTTTACTTGAACAGCGTCGCTGTATCTATAGAGACAACCTCTGGCTGGTATCAATGTCCAAACAGGAAACGCTAAGCCTATGTGCGAGTGCAGGAGTAGCTGTACTGGTATGTGAGGCACAATGTAATGATATCGACAAGTTTAAGCGGAAAGTAAACATACATATCTGGATCTGGGGGTTAAATTAGCAAAAAATAACATGGTCCTACACCTTTGTGGATCTCTTTCGAACACAAGCCATTCATTTTATACACATAGATATAGTCTACTACTAAAAATACGCTATCCGGTGCACTCAGTAACAAAGTCATATTTGAGCCATTCCAAAAAGTTCGTCTTCATAAATAGAAAATGATAAGCAGTGTAGTCTACATATGAAAGATAATGAATATGAAGTCAAAACACACTATTTTAAGACTACGTTGATTTTATCGTATTTTAAAGAGAAATGAATGAAAGTCTATGTAAAGTTAAGGTTATTAAAATCTAGTCATTGTAATGATTTGCTGAGTGCAGGTGATGAGAAATGAGTCGAAAATTTATGTTTTCTAAAAGTTCTCTTCATGTTGTGAATGTTAACGGTGTTAAACATGACAAAACGAACTGATTCACGCAGGTGTCACTGACGGAAGAAAAAAAAAATGAAGTTCACAATGGATAGTATTTTAAACGTAATCTGCACTGCTAAAGAAAGAAGACGCATGTTCACTGGGGGAAAAAGTAAACAATAAAACGGACATTTCCGAGTGCAGTCGATCACGACAAACCAAGTACCACACGTATTTTGGGAATGTTAACTTCCCAATCGCTGTTGCTGAGCAACCCTAACAAAACCAGTGAAACAGAAGGAAATGAAACATCCTGCCACATTGATTGTGTGCATGTATTGCGCAATCAACATTGTGTCAAGAGGTGGAGCTCTTTGTGTACATCTACATACAGTACACAGTAGGATCTGAGTGTTAAGCATTCACTTAACAGGTCTACCGTATTATTAAGAATGAATTTTGCAAGCACGGATTCACTATTACTCTATCATTTTATTATGGGGATAGGTCTTTTTGTTAAGTGTACTTCACTAATGAGCATTTTATTTTCCATGCACCAAAAGAATGCTTCATACCGAAGGTTCACTGATAAAGGGAACATTTTGTGCTTCACTCACCCGTGTCTACAAATTACTTATTATAATTTTCGGCGGTCCGTGGAAACATACCATGCAGTTACGTTGTTTTGTCCATAAGTACATATGCAGCTTTGTTGTTTTGTCTATGAGGATAGATGCAATTATGTTGTTTTCAGATGCAATTATGTTGTTTTCTATATGAGTATAATTATTATATGCAATGATATTATTCTGTCTCTGTACTGCCACGCATTATCAATGTGTGACCACCCATATGTTACTATGTAACCTGGGTTCGTTCTGAATAAAACTGAATAAAATTGAATTGAATAGGAACCGTTTGAGATTGAAGATCTCTATGGACCGTTTTGAATTTTTGATACATCGTGGTCTACTAGCGGAGAACATAGTGTTTATCAGCGTTTCAGAGAACGCGGCTTCTACACTCAAGAAATGACGCCATTTTCTTTGTCATGTTGGTGTGGCAAGAAAAAGCATTTCCGGTGCGTAAAACTAAATGCTCCCTACCTCCCCCCCCCCTCCAAAAAAAAATGGGTGCAGGACCTCATGGCGGGCAACCTTCATTTGGTTACTCAGTTTCTGTAGGACAACATCACGGTATTGCATGGTTCTCGGGTAAGCTTGCTATCAAGTAAAATTCAGCGATTATCCCCCTTAAAATTGATATAATTTTCGAATTACTTTTTTTCTATTTACTACTACGACAGCTTCTTTAACAACAGTCAGCTTGGGCTCTGAACAAGTCGAAGCAAAAGAGAACACTTACACAAGAATAGTAAATATGGGAGCAAGGTACAAAAAATGTTCACATATGTGCAGCGGCATCAAAGAACTTTGTCTTAAATATAATTCTAGATAGTCTATAATGTTATCAAATAGTCAGTTCAACGTGAGTTGGAAAAAAAACCTCTACAAAGTGTACTAATATATATAATTATCTTTTTAAAGAGAGTAGGCTGACGTTTTTGTTGTTTTTTAAAATAATTTCTAGGAAATGAAAATTGCAGCTGATCAGATACACTTCAATAACTTGCCATGAAAGTTACTGACCAGTAGCAGGCATATTACACATGAAAAAATATATAGAGATACTTTTGTATGGCATTTTAACAGATTTATTAATATACCACACTGCAGAGGATAATAGTTGCCCCCATGCAGCGCCCTTTCCCAAAATCCGGTTGTAAATCCATGCCACAGGCACATTCTTTCTCCTGTATCTCAACAGACAAAAGAGATACAATTTTGAATGAGTCTCAGTCTAAGTGTTCATCCACCTGAATGGCAGGAGTGTTGTTTTTATGGTCAGAGAACACGGTTTATACATTCAAAAAAGGACGCCATGCGTGAACAGTACAGCACTGATTGTCGTGAGAGTCACCTGAAAAACTAGACCAGCTAAATTTCCTTACAATATCATATCAAGCTTAATTACTCTGCGTGCCTGCCTGTTCGTCTGCCTGTTTGTCAGTCCGTCTGTCTGTCTGTCTGTCTGTCTGCCCGTCCGTCCGTCCGTCCGTCCGTCCGTCCGTCCGTCCGTCCGTCCGTCCGTCCTTCCTTCCTTCCTTCCTTCCTTCCTTCCTTCCTTCCTTCCTGCCGTGACTGAAGTATCTTGCATATCAACTGATGCCGAGAATAAGGCGGGGGCCTCTTGTTCTCCTTGCCTTGCATAATGACACATGATATTCATTGATTCTGGATGTGAGGAACTGAAGACTGGCAACAGTTCGATGGTTACACAATGCACGTTCACTAAAGCTGATTGCAAATCCTAACAGTTTGATAATGCTCCTAAATGAAGTCAACATCGAGCGTTTCTCAGACCCAAATCAATGCCGCAGTCAATAATCTTTCGAGCGTTTTCCACAGTGTGTGTGTGTTTTTTTTTATTTTGTATGTCTTGAATGACAAACCATTGTGGGTAACCAGCAGAGTGTTTATTGATATTTCACCGATATTTGTGGACTGTGATTGCGCGAAAAAGATAGGTAGAAGTACCTATGCAGATTGCACGAAGAGTTGCTGGTTAAAAACTTTCAGATAGTTTACCGTAACAGTAAAAAACTCCAAGCCATTTAATGAAATATTATTTCTTGCTGTCGTTCGCCACACATCTCATGTCTCTAACTGTCCCCATGTGCATCAATGGGTGTGACCATTTTGTGACTTGCTGTGGTGACCATGACAAGCAGACTTTGTACGATTCAACATATATATCTACTTTTTTTTTTTTTGACGTCTGTGACATCTGTTGCTACTGTATCAAACTTTCACAAGAAATCTTAATGTGAGCAGTCGGGAAGTGTGTTAGGGACACAGGTGAACACTAGGTTCGCACGTGGAAGTTAGGGAACATGTTCAGGCGTTAGGTATTTAAGAATTAAATTAATTGCTGTAAAGTTAGTGTCCTTTTGGTGTAGTGGTAGCACGTTCAGACTTGCAAGCTGAGAGACCCTGGTTCGATTCCCGGCAGGAGCATGAAATTTACTAGCGTAGGTTTTTTTCGGCATTTATTTTCAAAATTGATCATTCACAGTAATTTGGTAAAATCCCTGGTGACACACTTCCCTAAAATTGTATGTTATATCAGAAAAATGTATCAGACTGAGCTCACATTCCTCCCACTTAATGTAGAAAGGAATACTGTATCAGTGTATGCCATGCCACCCGATTACACTAAGAACTCTTAATTTTGCTTTAACGGCAAGGATAGCTCTCANCGTTCAGACTTGCAAGCTGAGAGACTCTGGTTCGATTCCCGGCAGGGGCATGAAATTTACTAGTGTGTTGTTTTTTGTTTTTCGGCCTTTATTTTCAAAATTGATCATTCACAGTAATTTGGTAAAATCCCTGGTGACACACTTCCCTAAAATTGTATGTTATATCAGAAAAATGTATCAGACTGAGCTCACATTCCTCCCACTTAATGTAGAAAGGAATACTGTATCAGTGTATGCCATGCCACCCGATTACACTAAGAACTCTTAATTTTGCTTTAACGGCAAGGATAGCTCTCAGTTCAATCAAATTGCGATGTCACAAATAGAGGATCTGTAATGAGTGCTTGTTTGATATCAAATTTATGAAGTAAGTTATACATTTATTGTATTCGCGAGCCTCTGGCGAGTGAATACGATACATGTATAACGAATTTCATAAATCTGATATCAAACAAACACAAGTTTCAGATCCTTTTTATCATATAAACTCTAACTAATAAAAAAGGGAACTTTTAATCGTGAAAAGGACCCTGAAGTGGCCCTTACCCTGTTTGAGACACATCAATCACAACTGAGCTGAATGAACTATACAGTTTCGCGACACAAAGTAGACCCAAACAGCTGACATATCATCGATGAAACTTTAGACCACAGAAACACTGTGAAATTTCAAGTACTTTTATTCAAATATTTAACTGAACCGAAACTGAAACGTGAAAAGAACGATGACAAGCGATAAGAAATATAGACTAAAATAATTTTTGGAAAAATCAAGACAGAGGGAAACCCTACGGCCTAGCAGTGAAAATAGTTACAATAGAAATGACGTCATATATTCATGATGTCGCAAAAAAATGATGTCACATATTCATACATCTAGGGATTTCGAAGGCTTCCAATCAAAGTATTCGTAGGCAGATCAAAGGTCAAATTTATGTAACGTGTGACATATCAAAAAAAATTATTACACACTTTTATGTCACCGGAAATAGGTCCTGTTTATAAGATAAATATAGAATAACAAATGTAGATTACTTGATGTTACCAGTGATACATCATCGGCCTTGGAAACATCTGTTATTATGAAAAAGTTATCAACGTTGCATTACTTCTCGAAATCGGCAAACTGTTAAAAAGCAGTAAAGCATAAAAGACCAAAAAAAAAAAATGATGTGGCATACAGACTCAATCTAAATATCAGTGTGGCGAAATACGTCTGAAAATGAACGACGCAATCTACACAGACTATAAGAGTATAATATCGTCGGTCTTCGCATAGGACCGGCCACGTATAGTCTATATGACGTATAGTCAGCCGGCTGGTCTTATAAGAAATTCGATGGTTCGGTGATATGCTTTCTGGTGCAATCTACATGTTGACTAGCGCAATCTGCACACGTCCACAGTCACTCCACAGTTGTTAGCAGGTATTCCTTATGACAGTCTGCAATTACAGTATGTTTCTCATATTATCACAATGGCTAAACATTTTTTTTGTTTTGTTTTGGTTTGTTTCGTTTGCCCGAATCAATGACTCAGGTATTTTGTTGCGGGAATATGAGACAAAGAATTGAACCTGAAACAGGTAGATCAGGATGTCACAAAGATTCTATTACTCTTTTAAGAAATAACGATGTCATTAACACTCGAGAAGAGCATAAAATGGGTTTCTCTACGCAGGCAAGATGGACGAAAGGTGGAAAGGTGTTTGGCGGAGAGAAGGGCCCTCAGAACAAAAGGGTGGGATTATGGGTCGAGAAAGATTTTGTATAGAAAAGAACCAAGCAGGTTCAAAGTACACGTATGAAGATCGCATTGTTTTTTTCATTGTTGGATATATAAGGTTTTACACTTTTCAAGTATTTATCCAGGGGTCCCAAGCCCAAATACTTTCCAAACATGTTGTTTAGCTTTTCCTCCAAAGTTTGACACAAAAAAAAAATGCACCTAAACCAGTTAGATTTTGAGAACTTAGGCAGTGAAGCAGGCTACCTAGAATTTTACTAATTTTAGGCCGTTTTCACTCAGTAAAGAGGGTAACCTTATCCACCTTACAACAACCACAAAGTTTACACTTGAGTGGCTAACCTCACCTATTCTGAGTCTACAGTTAATGTATTTGCACCTATTTAAGCCTTTAAATTTCAAATCCAACCCCTTTACCCCCTCCCCATGGCCAGTTTTCTGATTTATATAGGGATTCAAAATGCCAGGTGCTATTGGCATCTTCCTACCTAAAAGGGTGGGATTAGGGATCGAGAAAGATTTTGTATATAGAGAGAAGAGCTAAGCAGGTTCAAGGTATGAAGATTGCATTGCTTTTTTTTCTTTCACTGTTGGCTATAACAGGTTTTATACCTCTCATTAATTTATCCAGGGGTCCCATGCCAAAATACTCTCCACACATGTTGTTTAGCTTCTTCAAATATTGACACAAAGAGAAATACCCCTAAACCAATCTGATTTTGAGAACTTAGGCAGTGAAGCAGGCTAGCTAATATTTTAGGTCTTTTCACACAATAAACAGGGTAACCTTAGCCACTTACCAATTACCACAACGTTTATACCTCAACGGCTAAACCTCACCTATTCTGAATTTACAGATGTCTTTGCACCTAACTAAGCCTTTGAAATTCAAATCCAATCCCTTTCCCCCCTCCCAGTGGCCAGTTTTCTGATTTTATAGAGACTAGTTAAAATTGCATACCAAAATGCCAGGTGCTACTGGCATCTTCATATCTCAGTGAGAGCTTGAAGTCGGTTTTTTTATTTGTTTTTAGGAGCTGATCTGTAATTTTGGAGTCAGGAAATGTTATTAATTTGTGATAACAGAAATCTGGGATTGGAAAAGGGAAGGGAGATAAGTAGTACAAGAGAGGTAAATCTCTCAGTCCTTGCTATACTGATTTGAAATAATCATCAGTATCAGGGTTGGGAAAGTTCACCCAAAAATTCAGTTCTGACCAAGTTCAGTCCGCTAGGGTGAAAAGCTGTAAGTTCAACTTTGACTGAGTTCTACGTCAGTTCCCCTTGGTTTAAGAAATTGGCATCCGGTTCCGGTCTTCGAGGTAGATGTAAACAGGAATGACACTAGGTACAGTTCAGATCCTGCTCAGTTCGTCCAGAAAAGCACTTAAGTTCAAATCAAGTTCACGTGAACTGAACTTTCGTTCATGAACTGCATTCATATGATCTCAGTTCTGCCCAGTCCCGGTAATCACCGACCGACCGATCTATCGACTGACCGACCGATCTATCGACTGACCGACCGATCTATCGACTGACCGACTGACAGGCAGGAACACAAGAGGGCAGATCAACAGATGAACAGACAGACAGACAAGGTAAGTAGGCAGCTAGAAAGGCAGGCAAACAGACTGGAAGACAGACAGTAAATCTCAGCTGCCTCTAAGACGTTCTGCGACCACCCAAAGACCGGTGGAGTATCCCATGAAATTGTGACACAAAGCGGAGCCCAT
>JAWQUT010000030.1:779491-793524 GCA_033807755.1 Ellobium chinense
GGGAGAGGAAGAGATATGGAGAGGTATCTGCGCTTCTCCTTGTGACTTCAGCTTTGTTGAATTTCTCGGAAACATACAGTATAATAGGCGTATCTGCACATAATGTAGTAGGACCTCACGAGCTCTAACACGAACTCTAACATCTTAGACTTTACAAGAAGAAGAAGAAGAAGAAGAAGAAGAAGAAGAACAACAACAACAACAACAACAACAACAACAACAACAACAACGAGTTTTGGTTGCAGTGCCATGGTTCTGAATATAATTATATTTTTTATATATCCGCTCATGAACTTGAAATCATGGACGGGTCTTCTGAATTCGATTATATGTAGTGCTGCTGTATACCGTTTATTATTTCTGTGCGACTGAGTGGTGTAAGAATTCCAGTGTCGGGCAGTATCGTTTTTGAATATCGACACGTTCAGTTCTTATCGGAAGTATCGAAACCACAGCGGAGATATTGAGAGTATCGACCTAATTTCCATTCTCTTCCGATCACCAGTGCCAAATCAGCTTCCGGTCTCCGCACTGCAAAGCGGGAGTAGAAAATTAAAGTTTAAAAGCAGCTGTAAGCGTCTAGAAAATAACTCTCCGGACCTTCACGCCTCCTTAAAAATTTAGTATCGGCCCATCACTGAAGAAATCCTTCTTCAGCCCTCTCGGTTTTACGACTGGAACTGCTGCATTCTTGTTTAGTCACAGTTTAATTGTCCATTTTTTTCCCCATGTGTTATTGTCTGTATCCGGCATTCAATATGTCATTTGAGTCTGTTTTTGTCTCCATTCATTTCTTGTCTTTCAGTCTTTCAGCCTTCAGTCTTTCATTGCACGAATGCATTGTTGTTTTAGATTGGAGCAAATAAGTTACAAAGCCAAGACAAATGCAAGGGCTGTCAATCCTATCATGCATAGGCGACAGAACTGTGAGGTAGGGGTAGGTAGTGGGGCAGAGGTAGGAGTAGGTGTAGGGAGAATGAGAAATTAAAACCAAAATGATGACAGTGGATATGGGGAATCCTCGTCAGGGGTTCTGTTTAATGAACTGATCCCAGCCTATCTCGCTGAATAGACCTAAGCACTCATCGCAAGGCTTCTTTACATCTCTTGACAACTTAAATGTGGCGCGGTTTTGGTGACGTAATTTTCTCCACATGAATGGGATGACGTAGTTTGGTTGATGTGGGATGTGGATTTCTGTATCTGGGTTAATGGTTACTCGTACATCACATGACACTAAAAATAGCATGCCATCAGATGTCCGTTAGCCTAAGTCTAAGGATTGAAAATATGAGGAGGGCTCTCATACTCGTTCCCAACTTCCTGATTGTTCCGCCAATGTTGTCAAGCCACAGTCTGTAACGTTTGCCCAATGCTGAGTTTATTGCCTCCTAAAAACGTTTATGTCGAAGCCTAACCAATGCAGCATGCAAGGGCAATTGATCCCCAAGGGGGAAGTAAAGAGGTTGTAATAGCATATTTTACAGCTCCCTCCACATATCGGATGGAGCCTTAAAGATATGTACGTTCTTGTATAAAACTGACACTTAACATCCCTTTTGTCATCAGGAACGCTGTAATCTTATTTAACTTAGAGGCAATGAGGTGTGGGGGCAGGGGCAAAGAACAGTGAGACAGAGAGAAAAATAAAAGACAACAATGATTTCTGCGTTCTAAATAAGACAAAGACCTCTTATATTCTCAGTCGGGAAGCCCTTAGGCGCCATGTATTTATTGCTTTGTTTCCAGAATCAGACCTAGGAGGTAATTGAAGATTGTAAAGAGTGTATTTATGACCTTCCTGGGAGGTTACGGATAGGTTGTACATTCAACAACAGTGTAAAACAATGCAAGAATGCAACTGTGTTTACATATCATATATGTTTGATGCAACAAGTTCTTGTATTTCTGAAAAAAAAAAGGCTAAGAGGTGCATGGCAGTATTGGGTAATAAAACTTAAAGGGACAAGGGTATATATTATTTTGCTTCACAATCTAAAAAATCCACATTTTTAAATATTTTGCCAAAACCTCTAAACCGCATACATTTTCCTTCCGTTCGAACATTGTTGAGAAAACATCTTGCGTAGGTCGCTATTACTCGTACTTTGGACACCGTAAAGTCAGAAACGCTAGCATACGATTGGTGCAGACGATCAGTTGTCTACCCCACCTATGTCGATTTGTGACGTCAGTAATAATGGCTGCGTGCGCAGAGTGAAAATCCTGACACTCCTGCAGAGTTTTCTCAGCAACTTTCAAGCGAAAGAAAAACAGACGCTGTTCAAATTTTAGGAAAAAAATAATGTGGACTCATACAATTGTGAAGCACATAATCACACCTGCTTCTTAGAATTATACCTTACTTTTGAACTTTTACCTGATTTGATATTTTTCAATCAGGTATTATATTGGTTGCAGTGTTTACTGCTGGTAGCTGCATCGGTTGTGAAAACTTCGGCACGGGCATTGTTTCATGACAAGTATAGCACTCGCACTGTTTTCTAGCTCCAGTGATTTTACATTATTATTACTCCTAATACCCATCGGGGCATGTAATATTTATGGTATATCGGTATAAGTGGTGCTGTAATTGTTATGTTCCGACTGCCATAATTCAGTTCTCTTAATAAAAATTAAACACTCATATTATTACAAACTGTTAGGCAGGCCTCTGACTCATGGACTTTTTGTCATGTGACGTGTACAGCACGGCGCCGTGCGTTTCAGAGAAAGAGAGAGAGAGAGAGAGAGAGAGAGAGAGAGAGAGAGAGAGAGGGGGGGATTGTGCGCTGTATCATCTGAAGAAGAGCTACGATGACTTTCTGATACGGCGCCGTGCCGTGCACAGCAAAAAGTGATGCTTCTGAAGCCTACCTAAAAGAATCTCGCAATGCAATGCAAAGAAAATACGGCAAAAATACGACGTGAGTACCTTTTATGCCGCTAACGGCGTAACGTTATGCTATACCATAGTGACAATGGTGATCGTCGACGATTTTTTGCCGCGCTCTTCTCATCTGAAGACATGCATGTATAGAGAGCTATGGTTATTTCCAGGCGCGGCGCTGTGCCGTGCGGCGTCGTGCCGTGCCGTGCCATGCCATGCCATGCCGTGCCGTACCGTGCCATGCCGTGTCGTGTCGCGCATAGTGGACAGCTAAAAGTCGATACAACTGAAGCTAGCTTTAAGCTTGAATGATGTGCTTTTCCAAGACATCCAACCAGAATAGCTATTGTCAAGTTTTATGATAGTTTTAACCCCAGTTCAGTGCCTTAATAATTCTTTGGACATGTTGCTCAGGTTATGTAGAGAATTTCTCCAAATTTATTCTGTGCACGTGAGACTGGCCAGACGCATTTGAAATGCTATATGTTATTATAGGCTACGCTTTTGCTTTGTTCTCAAAACGCTCCATAATCTTTGTTTGCCTATGTCAATCAGAACTTTATTGCCCTGTGTGATGAAAATGATCAATACAGAAACTTGAGTAATGGCTGTGAGACAGGTTAGCTGAGATGCTTTGCTGGTTAGCATGTTGCATTTCTTAGTCAGTTGTGTGGCAATCACTGTCGTTTCTTATACCGCCAGGACTAGGCCGCGTGGATTGAAGTATTGTTCTGTGAAAATGGAATCGTGTCTCTAATTTCTAGAAAGTATCCAAGAGTATTTAGCGCTTTGGTCAATATAGACCAAGAGCATCGAAATAGTAGAACGTGATTAATTCCTTTACCTGGCGCTCATTTCCGGTGAGTATGCAGGGGTTGGCAAATTCCTAATAGCACACGGTCTATAGGTTGCAGGAGCCAAATTGTAAAAGCTTCATTGAGCCATTTAATAAAAATTTCTTCTCGAACCACAGGAACGTTCCGAGAAGGCCAAGGCTAGTCTGCAGGTCTGGTGCCACCACTGTGCTCAAATTATATACTGTTTACGGTGGGGATCCTTTGGTTAAATTTTTCACAATTTTAAATTACATGAAAAGGGGTTAAAAATTTGGCCTTCTTTTGCAGATCACAGGTCCGCACAAATGAAATCAGCTGAAGCCATTGGGAAATACTGCCTGCAACAATTATTGTTTTACAAATTCAAAACTGAATTTCACCACTTTTGCGTGTGGTTTCATGTTATATGATTATTTCTACACTATCGACTCGGATAGTCCAATTTTTTTGGCCAATTAGGCTCCTGCAACCTATAGGGTAGGGAACAAGATTATGGTGCCGACGCTGAGGAGGAGGATTTTAATCCCTCGCAGCTACTGCCCCTGTCATCTGAGCTTCGCTTTTCATGATTTGAGCACTTTCCTCACCTTGTGATGTTAATCGGCCTTAGTAAAACTGGACACTTAGAAAGAAAGAAAGAAAGAAAGAAAGAAAGAAAGAAAGAAAGAAAGAAAGAAAGAAAGGACGTCATGTTCACATGGTAGCGGATATACGATGGATTTATAGTGTAACGGAGCTTATCGCTTTTAATTAATAGTTTTGCTTATATTCGCTCTGTCCGTATCTTATTATGTGTTTGGTGAGGGGCGGTACGCGAGCAGATCTGTGGACGTATGAAAAATCCTTATGTTAGTCAACGCATTGCGATAATCATGGGAAACTCCCAAAACATTAGTAGTGTTCAGTGTAGTTAACGCAATACGTTAATTAACGCAGGGATTATGCATACGGCCACTGGTTCATAAAGATATAGACAAGCAGCAATAATTTTATTTTCCTTCCTCCTTGTCGAATAGTGCACATTCAGTATTTTCTTATCTTCTTATCAAGGTCAGAGTAATATGTTCTTGGCAGCCCTTTCCTCTCCTCTCCTCAAAGTAGGGTCTGTGCCACTATCTTTAAAGGATCTGTCATGCATGTCTTTCGCACCGCTTCAAACTTTCTTTTCTAGGCTACCTGCCATTTAAATGCTAGAATATTCATGTACTTCCGCATTCTAGGCAACTGTCAACACAAATAAGAAAAACCATTCGATTAGACTTTGATCATTCATGTTTTGTTGTTGTTGTTGTTGTTGTTGTGGTGGTGTTGTTGTTGTTGTTGTTGTTGTTGTTGTTTTCAAGTTGTTTCATAACACCGCCATTTTTTTTTTAATGAAATAATCGATACTCATAGGCGTACACCGTAGTCTCATATTATCAGCCACACTGAGACAAGAACCGATTATTAAAAAAAAAAAACCACAAAAAACCACCAGGCTGACATTTAATTGTTTTGGCTCCATACTTCACTTGTACCTCTCCGCTTGAGAGGATTTGATTAAAATCTAGGCTCGTTACTTTGACATATCTTTCAATAAAATCGATTTCATAGACAATAGAGAGATTTCATTTTCAAGTTCGGATCTCTTAAAGACCTTATGGCAAAGATAGGCATGCGCATATGGTATATCCCAGCTTTACGGTCATATTCTACGTTACGAACTATTATAGAACCTGTGGCCGTATGCATAATCCATACGTTTGTTAACGTATTGCGTCAACATCAGTGAACACTACTAATGTTTTGGGAGTCTCCCGTGGTTACCACAACATATTAACTAACGTAAGGATTATGTCGTATACAGCCACAATCTGAATTTGATGTCTAACTGTAACGCAGCGAGCAACATTATCATAACACCAACAGGAAATGCCAGACTGCGCATGCCTACCTCTGCCACAACGGTCCGTTAGAGATTCAGATCTTGAACTTAAAGTTCTCCAATGTGTGCGGGCTATTTTGTCGAGGATGGTTTGACAACAAAGAGACAATAGGCCGAGTTGTAATGGCAGAACTTTGCAAGTCGAGCTTCGAGTCCTTTTACATTAGATTGATTAGCATATTATGATCAGATATGACCAGCAAATTTCATTAATCATTCATTTTCATTCCTGTTGTGCAATGACATAATTCCAACGAGCCTTTTTCGATAATAACCTATAATTTACAGTGGAGTCTCGATATTAAGTACTCACTTAATAAATTTACCTGAGTTACTGAGTACGAATTTCATACACATCAATTTATTATTATTGTATCATTTTATTATTTAGGTGGACCTCGAATATTAAGTACATCTTAATAATAAGTATACTTTGTGCTTTTTCCAGGCACTAAAGGCATACCTATTATCGAGACTCCAAGGTGGCTTGCAAAGGGGTAAACTAACGTTTTGCATTGATCAGTTATTAGGCCAACTGCGTTTTACCAGGCGGCCTATTAAAAAAAAAAACGAGAAATAGGCCTATAAGCCTGCCGGTAAAGAAGAATAATAAATCACGTTTTACGGTCTTAAGCAGAAAATATAGAATCAAACCTATCTTTGAATAATAAATTATTTTGACAAGTTGTTCTTCCTGTTACTTCGATATCGTACAGATTCGTAACATGTATCCGCGATGAACAAAAAGATGTATATCAGATAGCTGTATAAGAATAATTAAACTTTAAAGTGCGAGGTCCATTAACTACTAGGCTGCGTGTAGCCTGAACCCCCAGCTCACTTACATACAGCAATAAAAATATCAGTAGACATACATTTATTAGCTCTAATATGCCATATAAACTGTGTATGGGAAATGCAATCCGCTTCCGTATGAGAGAATTAGTCAAAATACGTGTGGCTATAACTGCTGCCTTAACAGGCAGTGTCTTGTAAGATGCAGCCCCAGGCAGCTCCCAAATCAGTAAAATTTCACTACGGAGATCTTTTCTGAACATTTCGTCGCCAGAAGGATTTCTAGACTACCGCAAAGTTAGCCCTGTCCTCCTTCTTTCCAGACCAAGAACAGTAAACAAATCGACCTCTCCTTGTCACTATACTTATTATGCACACATGTTTACCCGGACATCGCAAGACCAACGGCAGCAATCATTACTTTTGCTTTCTACTTTACTATTGTTAGAGGAATATGACCACCTGGTAAAAATGATATAGTCCCTTATATTGGCCTTCATTGACTGATTGATCGAAAGTGAAATTTGATGGTTGCAATCACACTACCATTTTGCTTAAACTGGAGGCGAGCTTCATTTGAATTGACTAATTAAGAACGGCCTATGGTTAAAAAATAGAATACTTTCATCAATATTATTGGGACCGGGTGGCCAGGGAACCTCAGATAAATCAGAAATTAATATATTATAAAAATTCAGATATATGGCTGTTTCTTGTAGTGAAAAACTATGGTAATGCAATGTAGTGTATATCTGTTGAAGTCTATAACTAAGTACAGTGTCCTCATATTTCATTGTATATGTATTTTTATTCGTTGTATATTTCTAATCCACTATTTTACGAACGAATAGGATTTTTTATTGTTACTTAATAGAATTTCATACATTAAATATAGGAAGTTCATTGTTATAACCTGAGATTTCACAGTTTTCAAATCTTGAGACTTGAATTTAGAGAGGGAGCGATGAGACAGTAAGGCTCTATATACCAGAATCTATTCCTCTACTCTGCATGTTCCTGCCCCCAACTCTCACATAAATGGTTCAAATGACAGACTGTTTATGCATGTTCTTGCATTAAAAGTGTAAAACTAATAAATCTTGTTCAAAATATCTTCGCTTGTCAGTGTGAATTTACTCAGCTACCTTCCTGTCTCGGTCCTTAATCCGGCGCCCCAGATACCTATATTACTGAGGATATGTCTTTTAATTCCTAAAGCGGTAATTGTTATATATACGTCTGGACGTTTCGACGTAACTTTATTAATGATACTTTTGTTTACTCGACTGGATTTGACGTCATGTATACTTAGCAGATTTTACCTGACTAAGTAGCCCATGCGGGTCTCTGCTACATGCAGAAGGCTTTGTACCTGAATATCATGGACATAAAACAAGGTGAGAACCACAAGTGAGACTCAGACGGGGTTGTTTTTTTTTTTTATTGAATGGAAGACTATCTGTTTTCCGACAACATCGGTAATGCTTAGTACAACCGGCATCTGATAATTTTCTGTTGTGGTCTGTTAGACTATCATTCTCTGAGATGTGATGTCATTAATTTTCTGCATATTCAGACAAGGTGGTGTGTGTTGTTGTTTTTTTAATGTAAGGTTACATGTTTTCCTACAGTAAGGGTAGGCTTAAGTATAGCTGGCACCTAATACGTTTTCTGTAGTGGTGGTCTGCTACACCGATTTCAGAATAATTCTCTGGAGTGTGGTGTGATTACTCTTTCTGTTCTATGTCTTCATCTCTGACATTGAGCGGTCAACACACATGCGATTGATTTCAGAACATCTCAGAGGTTTGGTATGGTGAGAGATTTTGTTTTCATGGAATAAACAGGACATGACGAGAATTAAGCAATTTACATGCAATTGAGTTCAGAACATCTCAGAGGATTGGTATGGCTAAGGATTTTCTTGCTCTCATGGAAAAACCAGGACATGGAGAGAATTAAGCAATGTACATGCAATTGATTTCAGAACATCTCAAAGGATTGGTATGGCTAAGGATTTTCTTGCTCTCATGGAAAAACCAGGACATGGAGAGAATTAAGCAATTTACATGCATTTGATTTCAGAACATCTCAGAGGATTGGTATGGCTAAGAATTTTTTTTTTTTTTTTGCTCTCATGAAAAAACCAGGACATGAAGAGAATTAAGCAATATACATGAGATTGATTTCAGAGATTTGGTAGGAGAGCAGGACCTGGAGAAAATTAAGGGGTTCAGAGGTGTAGTCTCGGAGCAACGCTGCCACTCATGGGGATTTTCTTCTGTGGTAGAATAAAATGGCTTTACGAAGAGACATTGTCATCTAGTTTCCGTAAGGGAAAATCGCTTTTCGAACGTTGGTGGGTAAGTCTTGAAATCAAGGGTAGAGGTGGGTAGGGTTTAAAAAAATGCCTAGTTTTCTTCGTTTTAAGAGTAAATTTATACGATTTTCCCCCCACAAAATTTGCTTCACCATCGTGCCTATAGATAAATGTAAGGAAAACTGTTACTCTCGCTGTGTGTGTGGAGAGGCAGGGAGGGGGAAGGGAGGAATAACACGTGACTTGAGTGAAAACACTATCTCGGAGATTGATATGCCTGTCTGATATTGATAGAGACTACCAGAAAATTACTATAGCTAATACTATCACTTCTTTACCATTGTTTCTTCACACCACCACCACCACCACCAATAACAACAACAGAGAGTAACCTGCTGCTGCAGCAACAACTACCACTGCAACTTACTGTCGCTACTAAACTATTACCGATGATAATGATATTCTAAAATTGTATCCAAGCGTTATTTGCTGGCTTGTTTGCTCACACGATTTTATAGCAGGCTTGTCATCCAGTCGATCAATGACCAGCGCCATCATAATAATGTGGTTAACGAGATTAGCCGAGTGGTCTATTGCAAGGACTGGTAACATTAGCCTAACGAGGCAGAGAATGCCTGCCACGCACGCCTAAGATTTGTGGAGCGCTCTGGAACAATCTCTGGAAATACGAAAGGAGATTTTGTGGGGGAGGGGGGGGGAGGGGGGGATTGTTGACTCTTCCCCTTCTATTCCCATCCCTTCTCTCCCCCACCCCACCCTCTTGCCTATACTCAATCATATGTTGAGCCTGGTTATCACACGTTTCTGAGAACAAATTAAGAAAAAAATACGTGACGAAACAACGTGATTACGCATGTTAATCGTGCAATGAAATTCATGTTAGGCTGACCCCGACACAAAGTGATCATGAACTTGGTAATTCAAAGCGTCTTTTTGACAAACTTCAGTGTTTTCGGCTTTTATAAGATTCATGAAAATATGAAGTGTTTGCAGTTTCAGTTTGGTTATTCAAGGCATATAGACTATGCCAATACTGAAGGGAGATATAAATCTGAATAACATTAACAAAACTACTCCTTTGCACCTCATTTCATACGGTTATCTGTCGCACATCAGTCTTCCGTTACTACATATCGTGCCATCGTTCACAACTTGAGTACCACCCATTTCCACACAGCTCTCAAATGTTCTCTCTCTCTTTCTTCTTTTCTATCTCTTTGTCCTCACAAGCCAGTTAAGCGTGCACGCTTTTATGCTTTCTAATTATTGAGAATACGTATCAGTTCATGTCGTTAACCAAATCACCTGGTCAGAACCCATCTTAGGTTGTAAGCTTATAGTAGCCTGGTCTGCCATCACTTGTGCTCAATTAAGCAATAATCGAAGAATTCATAAATCGCACTAGTTTCAAAATTAGATTACGAAAGAATTTTAAACCCTCCCACCTCTTCCCCCTCCTATTCCCCCNCTCCACCCACTTCCCCTTCAGTGAAACTGAAACTTCTTTCCTCTTTGTAAGTTCTAGCCTAAGTCGCTCCACTTTGTGCTGCAAGGGATTCATGTTCTTCTTCTTCCAACAGAAAGTTTCAGTGAACTCAGAGCAAAAAGTATACGCTTCATATTCATGAAAAGGTTGATATGTTCTGGAGAAAGACAAAGTGAAACTAGGCAGGAACATGAACACATTTCGATAGTAGCCTTCGTTTCTTGTTATGAATGCTGTGAATCGATGGTATCAGCAATATTATCGAATGATAATCAGTGATTATTTGATTCACTGCTGCTGAACGTAGGCATTCAGTTGTCAGTCTTCACTGTGGGAAAATTTCATCCCGAGCATAACAACAGTATTTCCGTCTTTCAGTTTGAGCACGGCTTGACGTTCTCCAGTTTCTAGCATTTAGACAGGATATTGTGTCACTCCACGTCTGTGGCAAACAACCAGGGCACATTTATTGATCCTTGGTGATAATGAGGTTACTAAATGGTTTATACGGGGTACAACGGCGCCTGGTTGCTTATCGGTCCCTAATCTAACTGGTGTATATTATAGTACATGTTCTGCATGGTTTGTGAAACGGCGTTTTTCATGTGAAACGGCGTTTTTCATGAAAAGCGGAATAGTTTGCAGAATTCGCATATTAGGCACAGCTGCTGCAATTTTTGTGAAACTTACAAATTTGAGCTGCGTTTTTCACGAAAATCGGTCGAGTGGATTTGGCGCCCAATTTCTTAAAGCGCCTTAGCGTTTTTCATGAATAACGCAATTAAATCGCTAAACTACTGAAATGTATCTTAAAAGAGACATCAACGAGAACGGCAAAAACTTCATTATTTTGTTCGATGATAGGAATATCGTTTACTGCTTTCTTTAAAACACATGAATCTTGCAAAATATCTGCATTTTTTTCAGACATAACGCAAACTGCTGCAATTTTCACGAAGTTTTACAAATCGCTCATAACACATAGCCTATATGTAGCTCAGTCTTTGTCTCCTTTTTCAATGTTCTGCAAACTATAGACATATTACTAAAAACGTATTATAACTTCTTTGATGCAAACCGATTTTTTTTTTAAAAAGGGAGATCAGTTTGCTTTTCAACATGGCATGTAACTCTGGTGCAACTCTCTCTGGATTTGACATGGAAGATTGCACGCCAGAGTGCGAAGTCACGGATTCATTATGGTGATGTATTACCCTAGTCTCGGGAACAAAGCGGTATACACCCGGAAACGCTGCACATATTTTATAGTGCGAGAAAGCCACGATAATCGATAAGCTTCTTGGAAAGGTTTACTCTTTGAGATTCCATATCATGCCTCACAGTGGAAATGCTTTATTCTCTTTGAATATGGATATCCTAGATGGATCATTCGTTAATCGATACCTGCCGTAATGCGTGGCCATTTCATTACGCGGCAAAAGAATACCAGGCACATACAGTCGATTGAACCACTATTATCGAATCAATTTGCAGCTGTATGGTGTACGTGATATGACTCGATCTAAAATTAAAGAAACAAAAATGTTGGAAAGAAAATAAATAGATCGACCTGTCCCGTAAGAATATGTCAGTGACGTTGCAACGGAGTCTCTACAAAAGATGCAGCATATTATCACATTAATTGCGATATTAAAGAACCTTTCTTTACGCGCTTTGCATATATATTTACATAGGCCTACCTACATTACGAGACGATCTAATTACGTAATCAAGCCTACCCGGCAGTCTACAACCTGCAATGCAGGGTGTCGCTGCTGAAAGCAATAGGTTTTGCAAATGACAAATGTACCTTTTTCATTGCATTTAGTTTTACGTACCAGAATGAATAGGCCTGCTTCTCCCCCTTGACACGTCCACATTATAATAACATAACATGCCTGTCTCATGCGTACTTTGTTCAAGAATTGGGTATAAGAGTAAAAATCACTTTGGTTATAACACCCTACCAAGCAATTCTCCCTGCTTCTAAATTGAATTTAATTCGTAAACCTTATCAGATTCAATTAATGTATGAAATACGTTTGAGATATAATATCAATAAAGAAATGATACGTTGAATAATGGTTTTTGGTGGGTTTTTTTTTTCCTGGTACTAATGTTCATATAAGGACAGGTGTGAGGTTAAAGTCATGTCACTGGCGAATATAAACCAAATACCCACACCTTAACGGCGCTAATAAATAGAGACAAAAACATAGTCAGAATGTGATCAAAGTGTGGAAAAAAAAGTAGTGTATTGAGGAGGAGTGGCATTATAAAGTTTATTGCACCGATCGATGTTCGGCTCTTTCAGGTGTTTGGAATTGCAAATACTTATCCTCATTCCACTCCACAGAGTTGAGAAATTTTAATCCTAGGATTCGACCTGAAAGCAGGTCATGTAATTAAATATGAAGTCTCTATGGGCGGCAAGGCATGGATACAATGCTTTAAGTTGTTCATCAAGCTCTGACGTGCATGCAGTATCACTTGGTCACGAAACTGATGCAACAACAACAACAACAACAACAACAACAACAACAACAACAACAACAACAACGACAACAACAACAACAACAACAACAACAACAACACACACACACACACACACACACAGAGAGAAAGAGACACAGAGAGAGAGAGAGAGAGAGAGAGAGAGAGAGAGAGAGAGAGAGAAATTGTGAACATATGGGGTTACTGAAACGTGAAATGACAATGAAGGAAAGAAATCAATACAAGAAAATATGGAAGCAATAAATCAAAAGAGAATGAAAGGCTTTCCAAACGGGTTATCTAAATGAGCTCACAAGGGGCACTTGGGTGCTGACTGGCGTCGAACCAACTACGTCAACAATCGATGAAACAATAATACATAAATAACAAACAAGACAACTTATTGCTTTATCTACAACCACAACTCTGACAAAAGTAACAAATAAAACAACAGATAATGTTGTACATCTTAATAGACCAAATGACAGAGAAACAAATAACAAAAAACCAGTTGTGCCTTATTCACAAAAGTTGGAAATATTTTCGCCTTGTGAAATCTAAATATGTCCACACAATGGGAATGAAAACGGCCTCTTGTAAATATAAATTAGAACATTTCCAGACTGAGTCAGTTTCTGCGATCCTGTTACAATGTCAAAAAGGATTGAGACGGTGGTAACAACAGTCCAACTGTAAATCCCCCTCAGTGCCACAATCTCTAAAACAGAATATTGATCAGTAAAGAATTAGTTGTTGTGGAGATATGCCTTCTCAAATGAAATTTAATCTTTCGACTATGATAACTGTTTATGGCAGAACTCCGCTTATTGGAAAACAAAAATTTATTGACAATAATAATCGATAAGCATTAGGAGTGTTAGACTTCATGCCCGGATATTTATTAAGAACTGTCAATGTCAGAGTAGCAATCAACCAGCGGTTCTTATAAACAATGGGGTGTAAAATAGCTTTGGATTTGGCAAACTTTTATCCTGAATTACAGTTGAAGTGCATAACAAAATAGGTTTTAGGGCACTTAGAGCTGCACCCGTAGTGTTTTAGGCCTCCTTGATTTTGAAGTTGCTTGAGTAGCATGAACTGTGATTCATAATAGATAAATCTTGCCGTCCGTAGAGTGCTCGTAAACTCTTCCCAGGAAACTTCCCAAAACAATTTTTGTGGGAATTTTTCCAGATTTAAAATTTCACTTTGGAACTCAAAAAGAAAGGCAAAGGTATGTGTATGTGTGTGTGTGTGGGGGGGGGGAT
>JAWQUT010000030.1:797078-843639 GCA_033807755.1 Ellobium chinense
GGGGGGGGAGGGCTTTACATGGGAGATGCTTCGATTAAACAGAAGGTGAGATTGTCCAGAATGAAACTGAGCAGATTCGACTGTGAATATTATACTTTGCATCCTCTTTCGCTGCAGGTTGAGCAGGACTCTTCTCCCAAGATGTGACAGAATGACGTGACGAACTTTAGATTATATAATATACACCATAGACCAGTTTGAAAAAGTGATCGTCATCTAAAAAGTATTCACGGCAACGGCAATATGATGTAAATCCACGCTTAACTACAACTTCGTGCTCAGGTGGTGAGCTCTAGACTATACAAGTTTTCAAACAGTTCAGGAACAGAATTGGATCAACACTGCTGGAAAACCCCATCCAGACACATAACTGAATCTGCAGAGACACAATGACCCCAAAGACGATACTACAGCTCTTGGCAGCTATTCTGACTGTCTTAGCATGTTTTTCCGAACTGCTAGGATCGCGAGCAGCTGGAGCAGACGTCAGCGTCCTGTCCCCGGAAGTACTAACGGACTCATATGGGAATAAAGCCGACAAGGACAGCAACATCGACTTTGTCACGGCCCAGGATGACCAGGACTACAAGGCTAGAGGGGACAGTGAAATCGATCTTGGTGCTATTGGACCTTTCTACGGTCTGGCTAGAAGTATAGTGGATACTTCATTTCCTGGAGGTTTTCCTTATGGTAAGTATATTAAAGTTTGATGCTCAGCAAATGACTCAGCTACTCGCCTGTCCACTCACACCCATCCATCTTTCCAAGTCAAAGCAAACCAACCATCTATGCACCTCTTCCCTTATCCACTTACCTACCCAAGAAAATCATAAACACACCAGAAAGAGTTTCAGAGGGAGCTGAGAAGATGATCTTCACTACTTTAGATTTTCGTGTGTAATAAATGAAATTTCAGCTTACTTTTCTCTCATCTTTCAACAGAGGTGGTTAGTGGATTAACAAACGGAGACTTTGACTTTATTGACAACTGGCAGCAGGTAGTGTAACGTTTTGCCTGTCTTCTCCCTTTTTCTCCTCACCGTGTGCTGGTAAATCTTTTTCCTTTGCTACCCTCATCCCATTTTTGTTTGTCATCATGACTATGCTCCTGATTCTCCCTCTTTTTCTTATTTCATTCCCTGCGGACCATTCCAGCTCTTCGTTATTCTGTCCTAGTGCTCTCTCTTCTCTACTTCTCTTTTGTCTTTTCACACCTTCTCCTTTCCCGTCCTTCTTCCTCTCATCACTTTTTACCTCTACTATCTTTTCCTGCTCTTTCTCTTCTTTGGTCTCCTGTTCATTCTCTCTGTTCCTTCTCCTCGTGTCTCCTTCTCCAGCGCTTTCCCCATAGTCCTCTTCCTGACCTTTCTCCCTAGTCCTCTTCCTGACCGTTCGCTCTGTCCCTCCTTCTCTTGCTCTTTCACTTTGTCTCTTCCCATGTTCTTTTTCCCCCGACTTTTCCTTTCTGCCCTTTGTCCCTGTCCCTCTTCTCACCCTTTGTCCCTGTCATTCCTTGTCCAGCCTGTTCTCCCTGTCCTTCTTACGCCTCCTTCTCGTTTTTCTTACTCTTTCTTCTGGTCCTTCGTTTTTTTACCCTTTTTCCATCTCCTTCTGTCCCTCATTCTCTTGCCCCATCTCCCTGTCCCCTTTCCCTTTCCCTCAATCCCTACTCATACCCTTTCTTCCCGTCTCTCCTTTCACGTCCTTTCCTCCTGACCCTTCTTGTCCCAGCCTTTCTCCCCGGTCGTTCTCTTGCCCTTTCTTCCTGTTCCTCCTACTCTTTGTCCTGTTTCCATTTTTCCTATCTTTTCTCATTGTATCTCCTTTTTCCTGCCCTTTCCCTTCCTTCTCCTGTCCCTCCTTTCTCACTTCTTCTCAAGCCTATTTCCCAACGTCCTCCGTGTCCTGCCCTTTCTCCCTGATTCTCATTTTCCTCATGCCCGTTCTCTGTTTATTCTCCTTTTATCTCCTGCCCTTTCTCCTCCCCCCCCCCTTTTCCTGGCCTTTCTCCCTGTCCAGCTTTCTCCTCCCCTTTCTCCTCGGTCTTCCTGTTGCTGCCCTTTAATCCTCCTTTTCCTGTCTTTGTCCCTTTCTTCTTTCTGCTGTCCTTTTTCCTTTCACTTTCATCTTTTCTTCTACCTTCTAATGCCTCTTCTCCCTCTTTACATTCTCCTGCCTTTTCTTCCACGCCTTCTTTCCCCAGTTTGTGTATTCTTTCTTCTCTTGCCTTATATGCCATTCCTTGTTCCCCCATTTCCACCTTCCTATTCTCTTCTGCCCTATTCTTCACATCACATCCAACCTTTCTTCCTCCACCCCTTCCTACTTTCATCCTCCTCTTGCCTATCCCCTCCTCCCTCATATTTCCACCTATATAATCCATACTTGAATAGCCACACAGTCAGTTTGTAGCAAGCAAATTTACCTCCCGCGTGTGAATCTGTCAATAGCTTGCCCTTGACAATCTGGGATACATCATCGCAGTAGTCATTGGATTCCTTTTCATGATCATCTTCCCCATCGTGGGATTGTGCTTCTGCTGCTGTCGTCTCTGTGGAAATTGTGGTGGGTCAAGGACCTTTGATGCACCAGAGAAGGCAGGCTATGGGGACAAATGTGGCAGAGTGACTGGCCTTGTTATTCTTGCTTCCATGCTGGCAATGGGACTGTAAGTATATGTACGGTTTTGCGAGCAGCTGCGAAGTGTGTCAGGCTTACACGTTGAAGTTAGGGAGCAGTATTCAAGCAATAGGTATTTAGGGTTTAAATTGTTGGGAAGTTTGTGTTCTTGTGGTATAGTGGTAGCACATTCTGAGTCACCAGCTGAGAGGGCCTAGGTTTGATCCCCGTTAAGGACAGGATATTTTCCAGTTTGCTTTTATAGCAGTTCCATCTTCGCTAAATTCAGAATTAAATTCAAATTGAATTGAAGTAAGTTTAAATTTAAATTAATTTCAAATGCTGCTGCACAACACTTTTGTTGACAAACATAGACTATCCATATCTTTGTTAACTCAAAATCACTTTATATATTCTACAGTTTCCTTCAGATAAGACACTCTGAATCTCACTACCACACAAAAGGTGTTAACATTTTTCTTCCATCCTCACATCTCCTACCCATTTCATGAAAAGTCAAGCGACAAATCTCTTCTGTCTCAGGCCTCTGATCCATGTAGACACCACCTCATCATGTCTGTTGTTCTCCCCCCTCCCTCTCCCAGTATGCAGCCAGACATATAAACAAAACAAACTTTCCTTCTTAAATAATTCATTTAATCCTTTTTTCTTGTGCAGGCAGGTCATTAGCTGTGATGAAAGTCATCAACTAAAGTTGGATAAATTTCTTTTCCTTCTTTTTACAGCACTGGTGCTGTATTGATGTATGTGACAAATGACAATGTGTCAACTTCTCTAGAAGACCTTGGCAACAACCAGATAGACAAACTGGATGATGTCTCCACCTTTTTTGATTCAACAATACAGGTAGCTTTCTTGTAAACTGGGTAATTGGGTGCTCAGGTATTTTTTTTTTCTTTATGTGGGATGGTAAGAGATTACTGGCCTCTAAACCATTGCCTGGGAATTTCTGGACTGGTATTCCATGTTATGCTGAACAACAACTGAACTCAATAGCCTCTGTGAGGGCAGCACCCTTTTTGTGAATATTGTTTGAAGAATTAACAAACTGTGGAGTTAATAGAGCCAGTTCCCCTTTTCACCTCCCCAAGAACTGCACTTTGTTTGGCCTGCGTTCCTGATCTTTCCAATGGTCTACATTAAGACAGTGAAACTCTGTAATACAACCATTTCATAACACAATCCCCAGCTTAGCACATTCTCATTCAACAGTCCCAACTGTGTTGCTCTGCTTATAGAAACACAGTGGATACCATAAAGCTTGTAATAACACACTACCAGTAATTTAGTTCAAGGGGTGGGAAAGTCAGAGTTCCAATGCATGCTGATCTCTTGTCTTTATATGCCTCTAACTCTAATTTTGTTCCTCTGTGTGTGTCCATTTTGAGGGTTAGCAACCAAAATGTGTTATGTCCAAAATGCATAAAAGGAGAAAGTTGAAGTTGAAATTTTGTACATAAATAAAAATTCAATTACCTGCAGTATCTTGACTTTGACTCTATTAACACTTGTATTGGGTCAAAAATAAGCACACATCATATTGTAATGTCATGTAGTTATGACTTTACATTAAAATGCCTATTTTTGGACGTAGAACATTCTGGAACATTCTGGTTGCTAACCTTGATTTATTTGTATGATTATTTACATTTTGTTCCTCAGAAAGAATGCCTACATGTCCCTATGATTCTCAGTCTATTCATCAGCATATCTCTTCATATGCCTGTCTTTTCATGTCCTTGACCCTCTGTCCAAAGTTTTCATCCATTGTTTCTGTGTCTGTCATATTTATGTCTGGTCTGAAACAGCACAATACTGTTTTTGTACTAAGATACTTCAGCGCAGTGCTTATAAATTCAATACTCCTACTCCTTTTGAAAATGTTAAAAATATTATCTCAATTTCTTATGTGAAATATAGAATGATATATGAAACAGACTATTAGATGTGAATATTATTCAAATGCCAAACATGTGGAATAAGACTGTGTTCTACCATCACCACATTAGTTATTGGAAGCCAGATGAGGGTTTGTAGGGTGAAGCATAAAAGTTGTGTGTCTTTTACTCAGTCCATCCAGCTGGCAGATGACCTGTTGTAAACAAGTATCATTAGTGCCCATTTATTGCCATCCTTCATCCTTTCGTCCACATTTATAGTTTCGGCTCCACTTTCTCAACCCTCTTCGAACCCTACCTGTATCTAAAAACTATTTCTTCTTCAATCACAGCAAGCGGAACAACTTGTGGGAGGAAATTTCAATTTCACCCTGGATGTTCTTTTCCGAGATTTGGATAGTGAGTACTGAGACTGAGTATAGTGTTTGCCGAATTTGCAGATACAATGATCATACTTACTTCTTCAATTATTTAACTATCATCTTTAAGTGCTTTCAACCTTTACTAAGTGCTCACATCCTCATTCTTTCTCAGTTTTATCATGTGGTTTAGCTTTCTTCCGCTGTGTTCTTCCATCATCATTTAAAATATACCTCCGTCAGTCTGGGTAACCACATTAGCAATACAACCATTATCTGCAGAGTCACCCAGTGTGATATCTTCGTATCTTCATTCTTCATTCATTTGTTTATCACCATATGATATCAGGAAGTGCCCATCCATTCCATGCTATCATCATAACCACTGTTGCCTCCATGCCACATCAGTGTTGTCAATACAGTAGACAACGTATGAAATCCATGGGACTGAAGTTTGGGTCCAACTTAAACAGAATTTTGATTGTGAAAATTAGACTCTCATGAAAAAAACAGGCACTCCTAGAGTATTTACTCATAGACTCACCCAAGAGGCATAGGTATGCAGCTCTGCAGATTGGTTCTCATCCTGCCTCTGCAATGCCATATAAGCAATCCTACAATCACTGCTTCTCCCTCTATGTCATGTCACATACAGTACCAGACTAGTCTTGCAGGGAATTCCTCCCCCTCCCTCTGCATTTCCTAAGACTGCTGTCACAGCTTAATAGTTATTTTTGGTGTAATCCACAGACATTGGTTATCTGCTAGGAGGTGACTTACGTGACCTTGTACTGAACTACACAGGACTGGATAAGACTTATGATGATCTTGATAAATTGGAACAAGGTACAAACATTTACACAATTCACATTTGTCTTGCAGTCAATCAAAATAAGGCTTTAGCAGCACTTTGGTTTCATCATGTCATAGGTATGATATGTGATTAGGTGAAAAACACATTGACCTAGCATTTATTCTGACCAAGATGTAGTTGTCTGAAGTGGTAGGGAATCATTCTGATGCAATGGATAAAACTGTGAGAAAATTGTGACTGGACAACAATTTTTCATTGTAAAATCCAAATACGCCACCTGGCAAAAACTCTAAATTGATTTACAATTACTAACCGTTCACCTATGAAGCCAATATTTATGTGTAAAAAAATTATTTACTCCGAATTTTTGCGACAAATAAATATTCAACGTCATGTGTTCTCAGTCATCTTGAAAACTGACATCTCAGTTCCTTGTTTTATTGACATTTGCCTCATTTTGATTAGCTTGGAGACAAATATGCATGTATTGTGAACATCTGTTTTCTGTAATTTTTGTCATCTTCCATAATCTGAAAGGCCATATATGCTACTCTGATCTACTGGATCACATTATATCAAAATTCAAAAAAGCCTTTACAGATCTTCAGTGTTTTTTTGTATTTCCACAGACCAATTGGCCCTAGATTTAGAGACTTTTGTAATTGTGATTGAGTGAGGGAAGAATAGTTCTCTTTATACACTTTAAATAGATTTAATATCAACAGCTGGAGTGTCAAGGGATATTTTTTGAAAATTGTAAAGAATTGTAATGGGGTTTTCAAGCTAATCTGTGTTTTTATCATCTAACCAATCAAGGCTGAAGATACTATTCTGCTCTAAGTGTTGATGCTAGCCAAGATGACAAAAGCATTCATATTTACCAGGGTTTCAACATTGCTTCTTAGGTTTGATTTAGCTGGGGTCTCAATAAATTGTTTAAAATGAGTATGAAATAGTTCAAAGTCTTGCTCTTCCCATATTGTTTCATTAAAATTTATTTTTGGATTGTACAGCATGAATTAATGTTGTCATTGTCCCTAATTTTGTCAAAGTGATTGATGATGATGATGGTGATGATGATAAGTTAGTTGCCATTCTGGTTGCGGGGTTGCCACTGCCTGTATTTCTTTGTTAAAATGTGATACTTGATAGTGGTTTTGATCATCATGCTCATCATATATCATCAGGAGGTCTCAGATTCAATTCTTGGTCAGATGGCAGTGTTTTTTATCTCCTTCTTCTTCTTTCTTTTCCACGTCTCCTAGTACATTTGATATACATCTATTTATGCTTTTATTTAATTCAGCCTCTTAATCTCCTCTTATGCATTCTTCATTTTCCCAATTAGTGAATTTCTTTATTAATCAACCAGTTATGGACATTCATAAAACTATTCAGGCATGCAGAAACACTTCTTAGTAAAGTCATGTATCTTAAAGGAGCATTGAATTATACTCTCAAACATAGGCATATTTTAACCATTGATTGTTTGTGTTTATCTTCAGATGCAACAAGTTTACAGACTCTTTTTCAAACACTGAAGACTCAGAAAGCTCTTGCAGAGGAGTATGCAGAGAAGTTCCACAACTTCACACTAAACATCCAGCCAGCTGTGGACGACCTTGCCACTAACCATCCTCAGTTTGCTATTGAAGTTCCCAATCGAACTGTTAATGTTACAAGCTTCAATGCCACAGAGGTAATCTTATTTAAAAGTGAAAATCTGTGGCTGGATTTATATTTCAAGTATCAAAACTTAGTGAAGAGATCTTAAATTAGGCAAAACATCCTGAAATGGCAATGAAGAATCACTGAAATATGTTAGTTGGTCCCAGGTGGCCCCTTGAGTAAGAAGGGCTGGCTGACAAGTTTGGCTTTCCAGCTGCTAGTCAAATAGTGCATAAAATTCCAACTTAGAGATTTGGTGTTAAGTGGCCCTTTTCTTGACACATAAGAGAACCAAATTATGAAATGAAAATTCCACTTTGTTGATGGCATGAATATAAATGGAGTATAAATTTATTTTGTGACCTGGAGTAATGAGCAGTTTTTTAGTTCTAGCTGTAAATTCACTTTGGAAATATAATCATAAGATTATCCCATTTGCAGCCAAAGCTATTTTATACGTTTGCCACTCTAATATTCTAGGCCTCCTGACTGGCATTAACATTACCTTTATGGATGCATGCTTTAGGCCTTTCTCAAAGTTTTTGTGTCAAAAAATCTGCTGAAAACATGAAAACTGTTCATCAATTCAAAGTTATAGAACATTTATTGCCATGCAACCCATAAAAATGTAAGATGTTAACTCTCATAGCACAAGGCACTTTATGTCCATCCCTCCGGTTGGTTGCATGACCATTTGTGAGGAATAAAAACATGAATATATAAACATGTATGTGTTCATTTGCTGCCTTTTCTATTTTAAACTGAATTAAATCAAATCTGTCCCTTTCAGCTGCCGGATGAGACTTACAAAATAATTGTTCTTAATACTACTCTCAACCAAGGTATTGGCTCAGTAACTGATGAAGTGAGTAAATATTCCATTTTCTATGACTTAATGTCCAACTAGCTTATCAAATAATTTAAGAAACTGATCCTCCTGGTCATAGACAGATACATGCACATGCTCACTTACTTACCCACTCACTTACTCACATAATTACTTGCCTACTCATTCTTGAATGCATAGCCTTACCCAGCCTATCTTATTATTTGTCCATCTGTCAATTTGTCCACTCGGTCAGTCCATCCATCCATCCATCCATTCATCCATCCATCCATCCATCCATCCATCCATCCATCCATCCATCCATCCATCCGTCCCTCCATTCATCCATCCATCTATCCACCCATCCATGCATGCATGCACCCATCCATGCACCCATCCATGCACCCATCCATCCATCCATCCATCCATCCATCCATCCATCCATCCATCCATCCATCCATCCATTTATGCTGTGTATGAATGTTTCAGTCTAGACAGAATCTAGAGGACATCCCAGAGAGGGTTCAGAATGAATCTTTGCAACAGAGAGAGGGTAAGTGTCTCCCTCATATTCAGCATCCACAACTTAATGCAAGTACTTGCACGTCCTCATATTTCACCATAAATCATAGTTCCCTGTGGTCTTTAGCTCAGAAACTATGAAATGGGCAAAATTTTCTACGTAGTCGCACTAAGGATCTCTGGTGTATCTTTTCCATTGGCTTGTTTTCAGATGGTGCTATGTGGCACTCTTCAGTTATCATAGCTATCATAGTCTAGGAACTCTTTCATGTGTGCACTCTCTTTTGTAATTCTGTCCCTAATCCTAAGCCACCTTTGGCAAGAATGTCCTATGATATTGCACATGAAAAAATTTGAGCAGTCATATTATGTACACCATTCCAGTGCAAGGCAGCCTAAGCGTGTGTTAAGATCTAGATCCATGCATGATTTAAGGGCAATATCATGGGATTCTTTCAAGAACTGATGATCAGGGGCAGGTATCAGATCCGTAAATTAGTGAGTTAAGTAAACAAAATAAACAGCTGACACATTCCTAAATTTGCGCACACTATTTGGTGGAAGGGATTGCCTGCCATGTGCATGAAACCCGTTATTATGAGAATCTGTCAACATGGGCTTTAATTGTTAAATAAAAAGTATTCTAAATATTTGTGCTTGACTTAACTTGTACACTGGAAATATGGATGACATACTGCAGACAGAAGAGATGGTTGGAGAGAGAGAGAGAGGATCATATAGAGAATTTCCCTTCCATCATTCACACACTTTCACAGAAATCTCTAATTCATCTAGAGTGTTTTGATGCATGGAAGTATATGAAAATGTTTGGAACATGAAAATCTGTAGAGGCCTTTTTGAGTATTTGATATATTATGGTTGAGCAGTTAAGAACAGTGTAGTTAGCACTTCAGACCAAATGGTGTCGTTTCGTTTGTTATGTTGGTATGTTAAATGTGAACACACATGTCAAAAATTATTTTCTGTTTTCCAGTACTTTTTCCCTCTGAAAATTATCTATGGTTCATACCGAGACAATCTGCTGAAAAAAGAGCATCGTTCTGTTAATGCGTGCGAGTGTAATATGACGCAATAAAAACAGCTGGAGTGAGTGGGATTTGCTCTTGCTTCTAGAGTTATTCTCTTCCCCCAGACTGCTACAGCTTGTGGCAAAAAAGATGATGTCACTACAGACATATCTGACATTATATTATTCAGCTGTCAATTAAGGTTTGGTCATTCACATTCAGAAATAAAGTTTGACCATGTAAGCCAGGTAAAGTATTCTGCTTTATTATTGCCCCAGCATGATTTTGTTTGACACTGCTGCCATTTACAGTGTTATCACCCATGACTAGATAGCTTGGCCGTGCAGATAGAACATATTTGACGTAAGCGTATGGCCACCATGCGCGCAGTGGGTGTAAGAATTTGGACTTTGCATAACGTAATCTTGAAAGTTGTCTCGGGCGGGCAGTGGCATTACATCATGTTGACAGAGATTTGAAACTCTGTTTTATTGAAATAACAGGGTATCGTATGATTTAACGTGGTCTTTAGGACGATGCAACTTTCCTTTTAAAGGGAGGCATTTTTAGTGTATGAAACTAGATCCAACTGTTAGGAAGAAGAAGCGGAACCTCGGGGTCCACAACTTTCATTTGCCTACCTTTTTTTTTTTTCGTAGTGTGCCTTCAGCAGATAGCAAGAGAACTTTCTTTGTTTATAAAGTAAGATTTGGGAGATTCCACAGAAGTAATCTTTATGTAATCCAGATCTGAAGAATGATGTTGGAAAGTACAGAGATGAAACCAAGAAAGTCACTGAAAAGCTCACATCTCTGAAAGATGATGTAAGTAATGGAGAAAAGAATGACAGCAAAGAAAAGAAGAAAGAATAGAACATAGAAAGAACAAACGTGGTAAAAGAGGAAGAAAAATGAGTGGATGAAGAAGATGAAAGAAAGGCAGAAGAAATACAGACAGAAAGATAGAAAAAGAAGGAGAGAGAGAGGATGAAAATAAATAGAAAAAAAGGATTAGCAAAAAATGATAAAATGGAAGATAGAGTAGACAGAAGGAAAGAAAATAGGAAATGAAGACAAAAGGAACAATAAAAGGACAGAAAGACAGCAGGAGCAACAAAGACAAGAAAAAAAAATTAAGAGAAAGACCAAATGAGGGAAAGGAAAAAAAAAGAGTGACCGAAACTACAGGTATGAATAATAGCGAGACAGACAGCAAGCAAGCAATTAAGATGAGAGAGAAAGAGAGAGACAAAGAGCGAGAGAGAGAGAGAGAGAGACAGAGAGAGAGAGAGACAGAGAGAGAGAGAGAAAATGAAATGCTAAAATGATGCAATAGGTCATGGTGTCCTATTATTTTGTTAACAGGTGATGGGAGGAATAAATTTTGATGACCTGAAAGCTGATGGCAAGGAATATGTGGATACTGGTGTGGAATATGATAAATACAGGTAGAATTTATACTCAGCATTACAATTTAAAATGGAGACAGGGAGGAGGAAGAGGAAAAACATATGCCACACACAGGACATTTCATCCACTCAGCATCCCTCTCTCATCAATTCCTCACCATCTATCCATCCATCCATCCATCCATCCATCCATCCATCCATCCATCCATCCATCCATCCATCCATCCATCCATCCATCTCTCCCTCCCTTCCTCCCTCCCTCCCTCCTTCCCTCTGTTCATTCTTTCATCCATCCTTCCATCCATCCATTCAATTAATATGTCTCCTTGTTGGTCCATCCATCCATCCATCCATCCATCCATCCATCCATCCATCCATCCAGGTGGTATGGTGGACTTGGTCTTTCCTGTGTTATGCTGCTGATAGTGCTGTTGCAAGGCCTGGGTATGCTCTTTGGAGTGATAGGAAGTGGTGTTTCAGTCCAGCCTGCAGACAGGGGAGCTCTTTCCAACAGTGGTGGGAACATGCTCATGGCGTGAGTCTACTTATAACAAGATTGACTGACAATCTTTGCTACTGACATTAATGTTAATGGCATTTAGATGACTTTATTCAACCACATTACACCCGTTTCACTTACTAACCCTCTCTTCTCTGCTCTTCTGCACTTTCCACTTCATTCTGTGTTACTTTTTTATTGCTCCATTGTACTTTTATAGGATGACCTGTTTGTTTTGGTCTAGGATTGTTAGGTCCAAAGTGATTTAGTATAGTGGTGCATACAATTTCCAGCTTATGTTGTCAAGATTAAAACTAGAATAATAATATATTGCATATGACTTTTATATTCTATTAAGTTCTGTGTATCACACATCATTAATTTTTTCCCCCATTGGTCAGACTTTTTCCCCAGCACCATTAGCTAATACCTTATATGGATCTATAACCTATAATCCAGACGTACTGAAGCCTCTGTTATTTGCTCGGATCCTGAATTCCTTTGATATCAGGAGCTCAATAATTGTTATGAATGTTAATGAACGTGGCTGCTGCAACAACGGTGATGATGGAATCGATGTAGATAAATATGATAAAATTCACATTTCTCATAATATCTCTCAGGAGTCAGCACAAAATAAAAGAAAGCTACAGAAGCAAATCTACTGAGTTTTTCTAGATGTGCCAAAATCCATTATTGGCTGGAAAGCCATACTCTCAAAGTGCAGTGACTAAAAAAATGCAACATTTGGTTGAAAAGCATGGCTGAGACATGCTGGAGAAGAACATCACTTATAGGGATTAATGATTCCAGAGATTTTTTAAATTCTAAGGGGTTCATTGACAATGACAATAAGAAGGCCATGATCCAAAGTTATAAAGAAGCTGCCAGACATTACAATTTTGTATTATAAAAACTGTGAACATAGGGTTCCATTATTCTGCATGTACTATATGTGTGCATGCATGTGTAAGTGCTTATTGATGCACTGACAAGCACAAATGCATTCTTTGTTAGGGTATAGGTATTAAATCCTTCACTGTCCAAGAACTTCTCGCTTTCTCCACTATATTTTACAGAGGTGTTGGACTGCTCTTCATATTTGGCTGGCTAACCATGTTGGTTACAACAGTACTATTTGCTGTTGGAGCTCCTACAGAGAAATTTGTATGTGAACCCATTCGGGATCTGAGTATGGCAGACAAGGTGAGTACAAGCACCACCAGCTAGACCACAACATTGTGCTTGTTGATTAAAAAATTCATTATCATCTTCATCATCATCATCATCATTATCATTGCAGTGTGCATTGTGACGATGTATTATGATGATGCCAGCCACAGTAACAATCCCATAGAGAAGGCACATGCTGGCTTTCAGGGTTGCCAGTGTCAAGTCTTATTGGATAAGAAAGAATCATTGCAGTTGTCATCGGTGCCCAGCTCTGCTATAACTCTGAATGATGATGATGATTATGACAGAAAATTAAAGAGTTAAATAGCAGCATTATGTCTTTGAAGTTCATACACAAACAATTCAGTATAATGATCTTCCAAGAGAACAACACACACAAACAAAAACCAGGAAGGAAATTCCAGGAAATTATAACTTTAAAACATTTACTTCACACATGAATAAAACTTTCCTATATGATCTTACTTGTCTTTTCTGTGTGCCCATCAGCTGCTCAATGATTATGAAATTCTTGGAAGTGGAAGTGGCAATGGATCTTGGCTTGGGGATACAATCTTTCCAGGAAAAGGTCTGAACTTGGAACTGTCAGGGATAATGAGGTAAATTGTTGTAAGCCTTCATAAGTCAACAAGATACACTGAAGTTGGACAACTGGTTGTTCTTGAGCTCAAGTGAAAATACATTTATAAATTAACTGTTTAGGAGTAACATGCTGTATATTTATAATGTTTTCACAACACATGCTGTTAGTAGTGAGTTTTCACAAAGCATGGAGGTCCACTGTATCATAAAGCTGTACCATACAGTCTCTTCTCAACTCAGCCATTTGCCATACTGCTCATATCATTTACAGTGGAAGCCAGTGTTTTCTTCATAATGGCTCAGATCCAAAAATGTATGCTTTATTAGCATTCACAGTCAACAAAATGTTCTTATACAATTAATTTTATTACGCCTAATTCTTGAAATCTTCTTACGCACTTTCTTATAATATGATCCTTGACTGCTCATTAATCACTAAGCCCATTTTACTACACTCTGCTCCACTTAATTGCAGCCTGGATATTTGCAACTTTTATTTCATTGCATTATTAATTATTGCATTTAATTGCATTATTTTCCACATAAAAAAATGTCATATTCCTGTATAAAAAGTTAATGGATAACTGTATCTCATTTTAATAGCATTTTTTTCTGTGCATCAGAGGAGTTGCGATTAAATAGAGTTGATTGTATTTATAATGTTTGGAAAACAAACCATGTAACATGCTCTTACCCACTTTGCTTCTGTTGATGTTTTTCTAGTGCATGTCAGAATGGTGAAGCTGTGTACACTGCACTCAAACTAGAGGAAGCTGGTGTTTTCAATCTGTCATCAATTCTGGACTACAGCAAGGTATAGTTGTTCAAATATTGAAAAGCTAACTGACCATAAGTTCATTGGCTCTCCTTCTTTTTCTTTCTTTTTGCCTTTCATGCCTTCAGATTTGCCCTGTTGGTAAAACTGACAATCCTCTGCAGCTCGAAATCCTCTGCTGTTCCCACAGCTTGGTACTAACAGTGGGTTCCTGTGACCAAATCTTCTCTCCGAGAGTCTTGTACTCTGGACATAAATGGGTATCTGTTGCCCCTGGCAGCATATGTATTTGGGTCTCTCTGCTTTGCCCATGCAGTGCGAGTGGGCCTTGAACATACAGTGCCTTGTCCTCAGTCTACAGATGAGTGCATGATTCACTCACTAGACTCTTATTTTTTAATTCGTTCTGGTCTTGCTTTTACCCACTTTTAGTTTATCTAATTTAATGTCACTGGTATGCCATTGAGGCGTAAGCCCTTTTGGCCTTTATGTTTTGCCATGGATGTACCATTCACCTTAGGTGCAGATGATTGGTTAGTCCCAGTATGATATTAGTAATGAGCAACCATTTGAACCTGAGGCAAAGCTCACATCCATTATAAAGCATAGAGGCAGAAAGTGCTTGCATCTTATATCAAACTGGTGATGACATGTACAATGTACATATCTTATTAATCTGTGTCTCACTGCTTGAATCAGTACCTTGTGTGTCCATCCAGCTGCCTACCTGTATAGTAAAAAATATATGACATTCAAATGTGGGTCGTTAAGTGCTTCAGCTCACCTGATAGTTTATCTGTTAGTTGTCAGCATTGAACAAACGCCGCGAGCATATTCAGTCGTTATAAAATTGCTTGATGCCTGTGTTTCTGCATTCTCAGGATTTCAACATCTCTGAGCAGCTTGGGAACATGAACATAAATTTCAATGGCATCAACATATCTGGTCCAGTCTTGGGATTCTTTGATTTGATGAAGACCTTAGATGTCGATGATGCAACCTACAATAGCGTGGTATGTTTGAAACCTTACATTTAAAGATAATTTAGCAGAAATCTTACCTTGTAGTGTTACTGACTATTAAAGAGCTTGTATTACACATGCTCTTTGCACCACTGTTTATCCTATCTATGTTATAAAGCAGTTGAACAAATTCCTGTGAGCAAGGAAATAAAAAGACTTTTGCATGTTTGAGATAAACATTGTAAGAAAGAGCATGATTGAAACAAACAGAAATTTAGTTAAAAAACAATGAATACATAGTCAGATAAGCAAAGCAGTAAAAGAACCATGCAAAATAACAGAAAGACAGACTAACAGATTGACTGGCTGGCTGGCTGGCTGGCAGGCTGGCTGGCTGGCTGGCTGGCTGGCTGGCTGGCTGGCTGGCTGTTTAAAAGGGGTATTCACAGTCTGAACTGTCCTCTTGGTGTAACTGGGTGGCAGGGCATTTTCATTTGGTATTGTATTATTCATTAAGGGAGAGAAATGTGAGTCCAGTATGATAAGTTTCTTTTCGATGCTATTACACATTATCTAGGGAAGTGTGTCACCAGGATTTTACCAAATTACTGTGAAAAATCAATTTTGAGAATGGCCGAAAAAACCTATCACTAGAAAATTATGTGTCCCTACAGGGAATCAAATCGAGGGCCTCTCAGCTTACAATTCTGAACATGCTACCACTACACCACAGAGATGCTAACTGCACAGCAATTTAATTCTTAAATACCTACAGCCTGAATCAGTTCCTAACTTTCACGTGCGAGCCTCGGATTTACCCGTGACCCTAACACACTTCCCAACTGCTCACATTGACATCCTGGAGTGGATCTCCACCACTTAACCATATGACTCTGGATGTCCAAATATCCAGCTGCTCACTTATGGATATGAATTACTGATTTCATTTGAATGCATGAGATGTAACGGTAAAATCCTCTCTGCTGATTTTTAAAAAATAATTAAAACATATCAGTCTTTGCAAAGTGACCTTATTTAATATCTTTCTATATACTCACAGTTGTCAGTTGATCCTTTAGAGCCAAGTGTGACATTTCTGGCCAACCTCACCAACTACATCTCAAACCACAGTCCTGCTGGTGTAAGGAGGTTATTTGAATTCCTGAAAGCAGCTCATTCTGTCTCCAGTTAATGGTCCACCATCATCTCTTTCACTCACCCATCATTCCATACTGTTGCTTTTCTTATTCCCATATATGTGTACTCATCTCTCTTTTGTCTCTATCAACAAAGAGAAAACTCATTATGAAATTTGAAACATAGAAATGTAGTGAAATATGTCAATCTCTCCCATTTGCATGTGAACTTTAAATCTTTCATGTCATTCAAATTAAATGCTGTTAATTTAATTTCATTTTGTAAATGCAATTATTTGCACGAGCTGGATTTTCAAGGTCTAAAGATCTAAATCTTCTAGAACAGATAGGAAGTTCACAATTGTAAAGTGAGGTGCCAATCAAATGCCTGAGAATGCAGGATATTTGCATATTTGATTGGAATATACAATAGAACTTCAATATAGAGTGTGCCTAGATGCAAGAAAAAAACTTAATATTATAGTTAATATCAAGGTCCATCTAAGTAATGAAATACAGAATAACAATGAATCTGTATATGTGAAATTCATACTTAATATCAAGATAACACTTAATAGATGAATGTTTCATATTGTGGCTCCCCTGTATATTATAACTTGTTATTGAAAGCTTACCCTTTTACCCAGTAGGAAATTGTAGTGTGGAAGGCCGCACATTTTATAATGGAGTTTGTGAGTGGATCTCTACAGGCATTCTGTTTTCTGCATAAAAGGTTTGTTTAGGGAGTGGTTGGAGGGGGTCAGGCATAACCAAATGAAACCTATGCCATTCACAGAGTGACATTGGCAGAATAAAGCAAAGGCCGCATAGGAATCAGTATGCAGTAGTTTGAAATGGATTTGAATAGAAATTAATCTAAATAACAGGTATGAAGATGTGAAAGATAGAGGTGGTAAAAGTAATAAAAGAATAAAGAATTTCAGAATCCATCTACTTAAATCTTTCAGACATACACTTATATTTTTTCTTGTTTTTTTTTGTTTTGTTTTGTTTTTTAACAGACAGATTTTCAAGATGTGCAGCAGGAGTTTGACGCCCATCTTAAAGATGAAGGAGATGATCTGAAAAATTCAATTGTGAGTTCATTTGAATATTCTGGTTTAGCAGTGACCGCTGTCATGAATGTGTAGAACTATATATGAGCATAGGAGAGTATGGCTCCATGGATAACAGTTTGTGTTACATTGAGTTAGTTTCTCTTGGTACACATTTACTGTGTTGATGTACAAAGTTGTACTCTTGTCTTCCACAAATGTGAAGTACAAATTTTGGTATCTTTCAATTCAGAATATTGGGCCAATTCTGATAACATTATGAGAATTCATGTATGAGCTCAAAAACTTGCAGATATATGTAGGTGGGCAAGACTATTAGGGTTCAAACCATTGCTGGGGAATTTCTGGAGTGATGTCCTTTGCTGTGCTGAACAGGAGATGAAGGAAGGAGTTTGTAAGTGTGGGACGGTGAGAAATGACTGAGTTGAACCATTGCCAGGGAATTTCTGGAGTAGTTTCCCTTACTGTGCCGAACAACGAGACGAAGAAGGGAGTAGTAAGCATATAAAAGTCAAAACCGATAGCCCCAGTGAGGACGACGTCCTTTTCTAGTGACTATTATTGGAAGGTTCAGCAAACTGTTGTTAAGAGAGCCAACTCCTTTCTTGGCCTCACCAAGAATTGCACTTTGTTCAGCCTGTGTGGGATCACCTACTGCTACCAGAGTTCACTGGCACGTGGAAGAAGTCACCCCACTCGTCTGTACCCTCCCTACCTTTCCACTTGTCTACATAAGCATATAAACATCAAAACTAATAGCCCCAGTGAGGGTGATGTTTTTTGGGGGAATATCACTTGAATGATATCACAGTGTGGAGTTAGGAGAGCCATTTCCTGTTCTCACCTCACCAAGAACCTTATCTTGTTTGGCCTGCACAGGAATGCTTACTGGAGTTTCCAGGAGAAGTCACCTTGCCCCACCTGTGCTCTCATATCTTTCCATCAATTCACATATATCAATTTTATGAGCAGTGTTGAGTAATTAGGTATCTTCATGTTCATAAGAAAAGTTACACATGGTCCTATTTTTCTAAAAACCTCATTTTTAAGGAACACAAATTAATGCAAAAGGGATGATTTTATGCATTTTCTCACAATTTTGGCTATATCTTTGCAGTTGTTTGCTGGTTAAATATGAGTCTGGATACTCATCAGGGATTTCAGTAATCAAACTGTATTAACTACAATCTCAAAAACTACTTGATGGTGATGATAAAATGACATATATGTAGAATATTTGACTAGCAGTCTAAATCAAGCATCTAAAACGTTGAGGTCTGTGGTCGTATGCATAATCCTAACGTTAGTTAACGCATTGCGGTAACCACGGGAAACTCCCAAAATATTAGTAGTGTTCACTGTAGTTAACGCAATACATTAATGAACGTATGGATTATGTATACGGTCACTGGTATGGTTACACTGTAGAGGGGAATCTCAATGTCCAACTGAAAGCTATCTTGAGGAAATGTATGATTATTACGAAATATGGAGATATTTTGTGATCTAACTTTTGAAAAAAAAAAATGTGTTGAGGGGTTGTAGACAACTTTTACATATTTCACATACCATAAAACTGAGGCCAGAAATTGAAAGGCATGTTTTGTGGTAGGCTCCAGATATTTCACATCCTGTGTTTATTTAGCTGTTTCCATTTAAGAGTATTTTTTTCTTTCAGACATTTTTTGGTCAAAATTGTATGTTTATGATGGAAACGTGTTGGTATTTTGATGAAATAGCATACTGTCATCTCTAGATCTCCTTATATTTCTTTGCTCCACAGATTGCAATACAAAAGGCTGTGGCTGATATCCTGAAGATAACAAGAGAGCCAGCAAACAATAATGTAATAGAGGCAGCTTTCATATATCATAGTTTTTGATTTATGCATTCATTGCAGGTGTCTGTGTTTTGCAGATAAAGAGTGCAAGAGTGAGTTGGAAATGAATGATATGATGGAAAATGAGCAACAAGTACGGACAGGAATGAGAAAATGAATGAAGATGGAGATAACAGAAAGAAAGACTAATACCCTCAGGATGTGTAGAAGGCATGCAGAAAGAGAGAGGCAGTGAGGTTATTTGTCAAAGCTTGCTTGCACTGTAAAAGAACTTGCACACATCCATCTTTTGTCCTTTTCAAACATTAACTAATAAATATTGATTTCTCATCAGCTTACTGTGCGAACAGAGAAGGTGCAGCAAGACCTGGAGGACATCGAAGCGAAATTAGAGACTGATGCTGATAAAGCATTCAAAGATGTAAGTTGACAATGTTCAGAGGAGTGCCCTAAGAGACTCCTCATCAAGACATTCTGTCCTTACATAAATATGCTAGTCATTGTGTGTAAGCTGGCTTATGTGAGTTTCAACAGTTTGCCATAACTATTACTACATTTGTGACCATTCATGATTCAGTGCTATTGTGAGCAGTCGGGAAGTGTGTCAGAGTCACGGGTAAACACTAGGTTCACACATGGAGGTTAGGGACCTATTTAGGTGGTGGGTATTTAAGAATTAAATTGCTATTAAGTTAGCGTCCCTTGGTTTGATTTCCAGTAGGGACAGGAAATTTTCTAATGTGAGATTTTTTTAGGCTTTCTTATCAAAATTGATCATTCACAGTAATTTGGTAAAATCCCTGATGACATACTTCCCTAAAATAATATGTATCATCTGAAAAATAAAAGTATCAGACTGAGCTCACATTCCTGCCCTTTAATAATAAAGAATGAATACTATATTGAATGCAGTGTAATATTGTAGTGTTTTGTATTTATTTTCATTCACCAGGCTCTGAAGAGCTATGAGGCTCGCATAAAAGGCACTGTGGATGCATTTGTTGATGATGTGGATTATGCTGTGAGCATTATGGATTATTACCAGTACAGTAGGCCTGCTAACTATCAGTGAATAGGACCATCTAGCCTCAGCTATCATTAAATAAAGCCATATCAGTCAGTCAGAACTGCACACTGTACTATACTGGTCATGTATGCATTAGCTGTCAAATTTCTCTCATTCTGGTAGTTTGATATGTAATTTACCATCATATGTGCTGTAACAATGTTAAGACTGATTCAGACTGTTCAGATGCAGCCAAGACAAAGCAGAGAATTTATCATTTACTTGAGATGTCCTTGCTACAGGATTAACTTTCTCAGGTCCACATACTGGAATTTTATGCATATTTGAATGACAGTCATAGAGGTAGCCAGTGGTGTATGTTTTAAAGTTATTGCACACTTTCATAATGTTTTTATAAATACAATGTAATAAGATTAACTCACCACCCCAACAAGAATACAACATTTACCTTTCATACTTATCTTTTTCCTCCTTTTAGTATGTTTGGATTTATCATTTAATCTATTTTAGAATCACATTAATCTATTTTAGAATCTCATCAAGTAGGTCACCAGGCTAATAATACAATTGAAGGTGTCATGTCAATCTACCTTAATTCTGAAAGGCTCTTTAGTACCCTACAAAATTATATAAAATATGTCATTATGGATTGATATCCTTCAGCGTGAGAACCAATGAATGAAGGCAGCTAAATTAAGATATCTAGAAAGCCCTTGGACCTGAGAAAGTCACACCTTTCTGTAACCAAGCTTGCTTAGAATATTATGGCACAAGTACTCGTAAGTGAGACAAAAGACCTGAGTAAAATGATAGGATCATAACTAAACAGTGATTTGTTTGAAGGATGCAGATGCCTGAACATTTCCATCTACCATATGTCTTTACAGGTGAACAATGAACTGGGAGTGTGCACACCACTATGGAATATGTACAATGATTTAGTAGTCTATGGAGTTTGTGATTCCACAGTGGGAGCCTTGGTAAGAAGGAAAGAGAGAAATGATGAAAGAAATAGAGAGAGGTGGGAGAGGAAGAAAGGGAACAAAATAGAAATGAGGGAAGGAAACAAGTATTTGTATACTTCAGATGGAATGCTGAAGAGAATGATTGTTCACTATGGTTATTCTGAGGTAGTGAAGACTAAGAAAGACCATGAAGAAAAAAAAAGATAAGATTGCAAGTAATGGCACAGGACTGAAAACAATGAAGACTGAAGTTTTTATATTTAGGTGAAAAGAGTCAATGACACCAGGAGAGAATAGGATGGAACATATGCAGAGTGAAATAAACGAGTAGACATTCGGATAAATAGAAGATGGACTGTAATTGGTAAAGCGTGATTACGAAATGAGACAAAGAGGGAAAACCTAGGAAGAGTGAAATTGAGAGATATAATGAACATGATGGGACAGTATCAAAGACATGAATGAAATGGCATGAACAAGTAATAAATAACCTGAATTATCTGTACATTCATATCAGAGCCTTTACTGCCAGTATGCACCTCCAATATCATGCTTTAAGAACATTCTCTCTTCTCGTGCAGAGTGGATGGTGGTGTGCCATGGGTTGGACAACATTCTTTCTGCTCGTAGGATCTTGTGCATCAGTGAGACTGGCTAAACATTTCCGGAAAATGAATATGTCCTCTGGAAAGAGCTCTAGGTAAAGCTTGTCACATCATCACTGTGCTTCAAAAGTTGCCTAAGTTAGACTTATATCATTTTAGGATAAGAGTATCATGTTATTTATGAGATCAAGGCCCGTGTTGACATGTTAAAAAAATTTTAAATGGGCCAATATTTCCTGCCAGAATTGCATAGCAAAAATAGACACCAACACTTTTTGGCTTTGCCATAAAAACATTTCCCTTGCATTCTCTCAGAAGTATGAAAATTGTCTTACATCATTTTTGATGACATGCTACTGAGTCTAGATGACATGCTACTGAGTCTAAATGACAAACAGAACTGTATCCTCATTTAGTATATAATAGGTTTAAGTGAAACTTGTTGCCTCATGTTGACAACAAAAGTGATGTGAATTTTCATTTTTCAGATCTCTTCTTAGTATTTGTGACAATTTTGCACCACTTATATAATGTTTTTGTACACATACTTTTCATTATTGTCTTTCACAGCCTCACAAACCTTCGCGATGACTCAGACAATTCAATGCATTACTTCAAGTGAGTATATATCCATGACTGCAGTATACTGTGTACACAATGCTGTAAATCAAAATGAGAAAGACTGGTTGAACTTAATAAAAAGCTTTATTACTGCTTTCTAGAAGATGAAAATTATCTAATAGCACCGTAAAAGTGTCACAGTATAGTAATGGAAAAACAAAATGCCAGCAAGATTTTGGGAAACCTGAATTTCTTTTTGACGTATTCAGTCATTTATTAATATGTCAGGTCTACATTTGTTATGTGTTAAATGGAGTCAGTGGTAGATTATTTAAATGTAGTCAGTGGCATTTAGAGTGTGAAATCCCAGATTTCAGTCTGATTCATCTCTAAAATAGCACAATTCACAGACAGGATTAATATCGAGGGAATCGAATAGCAACAAATATCAATAAAAATGATGGGGTCTCTCTCTCTCTCTCATACTAACAGAGTCATTGACAAGAGTTCATTGTTTTGCAGTGTCTTAGAGTAAAATTATTGTTGTCTTCTTTCTTATTGCAGCAACAAGGTTGCCCACTCAGACTTTCCACATGGTCACATGAACAAAGGATTTCAAGCAGATGAACCTGCCGGCATGAAATTTTGAATCTATGGCAGTTTATTTATAACACAATGGCCTGAAAATAGTTACTACAAGCATTCTGAAAGGAAATAAAAAATATGAATATGAAATTAGGACTTTTATTTATTCAGTAAGGAATTTGCTTTACAATGCCATACAGTGTTACACATCTCACTCATAATAAATAGTACATATTGTTTATGAAATAATCAGGGTGAATTAAAATGCAATTCCATCTTTGATATTTATCATCAAGCAGATATGGAAATTTTGATGGAATGATTTTGGCTATGTCAGGATAGAGCAAAACAGAACATGCAACAAGACTGACAGCTAGCATGGCATTGATACTGATAGATATTCTGCTCTGTCACACAGTAGCTCATGCATTACAGATTTAGAGTGACAGAAATTCTATAGAGAAGCTTGGAGAAATTTAGGATTAATGAGTTGAGTTTCTTTGGCAAACACATCAGGAGAAGATTTCTACTGTTGCTGTTGTTGATAAATGAATTCAGGACATTTACTGTGCACTAGCACTTCATACCATAAAGTGTTGAAACATCAGTGGTCTTTCAAAACAAGGATCATTGTAGTCAAAAGTAGATCTCACAAAATGTTATAAAAATGATGCTAAAGTAGCAATCCTACCAACATAAAGCCATGCTACTTTTCCTATATGAATAACCATTTTTTTTTGGTCACTTTGGCCAATGTGACAGTCTACATAAAGCAACAATTTGTCTTTCAAGGACTGCACATATTTTGTTTGATGCTGTATGTTTGCGCATGTTTTATGCTTTACTATGATATGGGTGTAGTTGCTTTATGCTGTAGTACAGTCAATTAAGTAACTGGACACTCCTAACATTCATTTTCCTCCAGTTTACCTTGAGCCAATGCTGTTCTCATTGTCTGTGAAATTGATCTTAGGAACACAATTGTGGAAATTAATTTCTTGTTTATGTAGTATAGTGAAAGGCTGGTGACTCAGCTGCTCTCATCTGTGATATCTCCTTGTGACCTCTCTGTAGATCTCCTAATAAACACAACCATGTTTTTTGTTCCTTTGAAAAAGGTTTAGAGTTAACAAATTCACAGTTCTGTTCCTCGCTGATCAAACAGAATATGACATTCTACTTATTGTTCGGTATATCTTACTACTCAACAAAGAGAGCCGTCATTTTTTTGCCTTTTCTGAAAACAAATTGCTCAGCATTTTATGGTGATTAATATATTAAAATGCCTTCATCAGAACTGTACCATTCACTTTGCAAGCATACATTGCATCTCAGAACAGTGAGTGCAGCATGGTAAATGAAGATGTAAAGAAGATGCAGAATTTATTGTAACAGTGGAAAAAGAGAAATATATCTGTCACAGTAACATTATCCGTGTATGATTTGCAAACTAAAGAGAATGAATATAGTAAGATAAAAGACCTGTGGTTACATGGTTCTGATTATTTCATCTCCCTTTTAGATCACAATTTTTCACTGACAACTTAGCCCCTTACTATTTTGAATGTAATTATTTGTCCCAGATCCTAAGTTCACTTAATGTTTAACAAGCCTATAGAATTTAACTTAGGCTGCCATTCGCAGATTTGCTGTCCTTTATTTAAGGGTCCAATCTGAGGGTTCTTTTTACTTCACCTTTTACTCTGACCACGTGGGAAGAACTGCTCTTCCTCCTGATTTTATTTACAACATAGAAATTATAAAAGGAATTATTCCAGTTGTTTGTGTATCTGTTTGTTGATTTGTTAGAGGCAGTTGGAGTGGTCATTCAAATCATTTAGGAAAAACATGTAGAGGAAAGGTTGAGATCGGGATATACCAGCAAGTGCATCATGATGCAACTCATGTTGTGAGGTGGATCCAGGGAGTGGTTGAGGAATGTTCATTGTTCAGCCTAAGAAGTGGAAGTGTGGGCTCCACTGAGAACCTCTCCAGTTTTCAAAATGTACACATTTACTGAATGACTTTCTCTCACTTCTGTTGCTAGCTAATCTGTTACATGGAAATAGGTTGTTGTTCTGCACTGTGTAATGTTAATGCAGGAATTTGAGCACCACATGTTATTTAACCAATCTGATAGGTATATTTTTCTTGTGTCTCATCTCATCTTGACACAATGTGTAATCACAGATTCTTTTTTTTTTCTTCTCCTTTTTTTACAAATTACTTGACCATACTCCTGAGCAATTATGGAGCTTATATTTTCACTGTCTTCAAGGTTGCAGGCCAAATAGGCCAAATTACTGATTGTGTACAATCCTGTTAATCCGCTATAAAATCGCCCTTTGTAAGTGCACTGCCAACTAATGTCAGGGTGTAGAAATAAGTAAAAAGACCTGTAATCTAGATAAAACATCCAATTCTAAAGTTTCAGGATCAATTTGCGCCCTATAGTTGTAAAAATAAAGTGTGTTAGGTCTCCTGATCAGCACACTGTCAAAACCAGCCTACGGAAAAATTAGGGACCAAGTCAGAAGGAGAAGTGACTTTTTTTGGAAGAGATTTTTGGAAAACTTTTGGGTGTCAGTCCCCTTTTCCCTTCCCCTTAAAAATTGGGCAAAAGAAGTACCTTAACTTCCATGGAAAAAAATTCAGAAATCACAGTAGAATTTGTGGAATAACACGCTTGCTCTTGTAGAATAACATTTGATTTCTAGGGCTGAAAGAACAAACAACAGTCGGTGTGAGTAACCTGAACAGGTTTCATGATATTTTTTAATGAGAGAGCAAACATCATGCGTGTTTTTGATAACCTGTGATTGTGTTTATTTATATGGTCATACAGTATGTACAATGGACTTGATCAAAATGAGGTCATGACTTTGAAATTATATTTAACATATGCGATGCACCATATTGTGGCTTTGCAGTTTATCACTGGAGCTCGTTGTACATGATGTTGTTACAGTGAAATTCTTATCATCTCCAGCATCTGAAAACAATTCCGTCCTATTGTATGTTATGTGTGAGTGAGTGAGTGAGTGAGTGAGTGAGTGAGTGAGTGAGTGAAAACTCAGTTTAATGGCATACAAGTTTCCTCTCTTGTGGCAGTGAAAACATGATATTGTTACATCCGAGTTATTGCTAAACAAATCACATTCACACATTGATTACCTAGATATGCTATATATAAAAGTACAAGACATCAAAGACCGGGATGGCAACAGCTGATGGCAATATTTTTCGAATAGCAAGATCAGCATAAGAGTAATTTTTCAGTATGACATTTATTTGCTTTTGCTTTCTTGTTAAAATGCCCAGGTTTTACAGATCTGATTTTTTGGCTTTGAAAATGTTTGGAATTCTGCCATTCTTATAACAGAATTGAAAGAGGAGCCCCATAGGCAGGCTGCTCTCTGGAAGGATTGGACTCTTTGCACCTGAGTGCTATTAGTCAGCTTATAAGCCTGTTTGGAAAGGGATAGGAGAGTAGAGCTACATACTTTCACAAGAAATTTTCAGTGGCTCATCTATCAGCTTTACAATATTCTGTTACTGATTTACCTTTTAAGTAGTGTGAGAAGTGTAGCAGTAACGTGAAGAGAATTCAAGCATTCAAGCCTCTTTCATGTTGGTTATGGATTCATACAAGAGTGCTTTGTATTGATTGTAAATATAAAATATTGATTAACATTGTGCTTGTTGATGAAGTTTATTCTTGCCAGCCTTTGAACCTTGTTTATTTAATGTCAAATGCATGAATACTTGGGGATAGACTACCATTCCAGTGTAGATTATGATGCATCATTATGGTGTGCACAGCCCTTTTCTGATGCATAACATTTTGCACTCAAAATTGCATACCAACACAATATAGTGCATTTCTGTCAAGTGTGGGTGGTGACCTTAGGAAAACTTTATCTCAGAATACAGCGATTACTTCATCACCACATTCAGAGATGTATATCGAAAGACATATTACAGCAATATGTTGGTCTTATCACAATAATGCATCGTCACTACAATGGATAGGTAGTCAGTCAGTCCCCTTAATGTTTAATATGAACACCTGCAAGAGGCGCTGGCAACTTTTGCTGTGCTGTTTATGAGTAACCTGTCCTCAATAGCTCTCTGATCGTTTACAGAGCAGACAAAAACCATTCTTCTTGTTTTCATATGGGATATTGAAAAATGAAAAACCCCAAGAGATATACAGTATTCAGTGGAGGAGACAGAGCTCTCACTGCATACTGACCAGTAAAGTGGTTGCCTGTGTCCAATGCATGATGCATTCATTTAATCCTCGTATCTACACAAAATCAGCAAATGTTTGCTTATGAATTTTTGTGAAGTATAGTTTTGAGCCTTAATTATGTCACTTTATATATTTTTTACACTTATTCGTTTGCTAAATGTTTATGATATTCTCACCTAATCACTGATTTATTGAAAATTGCCAATGCCAATCTATTTACTATTGTATGTTGAACTGTGATAAAAAAAACAGTACATGTACTTGTAATGGTATCTGAGAAAGTTTCTTGAAGTGAGACCCTGGTTCATTTGTATATATATAAATACTTTATATAAGTGGGTATCATTATCCTTGAAGTGCAGTGATTTTAGCCCAGAATTATTCTCAGTTATTGACAATGCAGATGCTATTAAACTGCATAATGCCCTCTAAGTCAAAAGAAATAAGGAAAGTATCAGTTTTTAATGGAAATACAGTATTTCCTGGATAATGCTAAGGGAGCAATTTTACTACTCAATTTATTAGAGAATCACTGCAAGGAATCTATTCCTTCATAACCAGAGTGACTGTACTCTATCCTGCCATGGTTGAAAAAAACTCGGATTTTATATCGCTCATCATTTGAAAAAAGCGTTTATTGCTGATCTGTTGATGCTGTATCTCTCAGACTGCCATTAATATCCAGCACTGTCAAGACAACTCCGCTTCATGTAAATATAGCACAATTGCCGCAAACATATGTAAGGGCTTGCCACTGTTTTTGCTTTTTTGACTTTTTTTGCTTACCTTAGTGATGTGTGACTTGAGGGCATGAACTGGAATATAGCTTAACATTTTAAAATGCTGGTTTGATTGTGAATGCAGTGTCTTTTGATTAAGTTGAAACCACCTAAAAATGAGATCTGTGCAGTGTTTCCAATTTTAATGTGATGAGGACATTACACACCACAACTAATATAGGCCTATAAGTTTGCATTTTGGTGTGCAGTCTTCCCTGTCAAATCCAAAGACAGCTGCAACAAGGTTTCATACTCTGTCGTGTTCAATGCCAACTTATGCAAAAATAAGATTTTAGACCATCTTGCCTTGCACATGCCTTGATGAAAAAATTTGATGCAACTCTCTTTCGATTAGACATGGAAGAGTGCATGCCAAAGTGCAAAACTGTACATTAGCTATGATGATGTTTTAATCTCGTCAGGTTAGTTTGACTCCCGTCATGTTACCGAAAGACCCACATCTGGAAATGCTGCATAACAACATTGTATTACATGTACATGTATAAGCCCCCTTTAACAGAATCATGAATATGAGCCTAGGAACATTACTAGATCTGGATGGAATAAGTAGAAAAATATGCATTCAGTGTTATTTGAGCACATTTATTTTGCAAACAAACTGCAAATCTGAAGTTGAAATTCTTAACTAACATAGAAACTGGACTGATAACATAGAGATATTAGCCTTAAGCAAGCAGAATATCATCCCTCCTGTTAAAGATTCCACATGGTGCTAATATAGCAGAAATTCCCTGCTGGAGGTTGGTTCTGAGAAAGCAATAACTCAGAAAGCCAGTAAAATATATTCCTGCACATGCCTTTATTTCATGCATCTTTTGCTAGCTACTGTTATCCCTTGGAGCTTTACACTAAGGGACTGGTGACTTATATATTGTTCCTGTTGACACATAATGTTGTATTCCACAAAACTGAAGTTTAGATAAAAATGAGGACTGCATGTAACCTTTTATAAAGACATCCAAAGTCTCAAAATTTGTTGAAGATTTCACTGAAGATTGATCAGTTTTTAAATGACATGGAATTATCTGTCCAAAAATAAGCAGTTTCCATGAATAGTCTGTGACATAAAGCATGAGAGAATTGGACTAACTTGGTGAATGTGCAAGATGTCTTATTATATAATTAATGCTAAGCCAGGTGCAAGGAAGATGATATCATAGCACACTGTTAGTTGTCTTGTGGTGTGTGATAGAGAATGTATTTATACAGTCTCGGTCTTCAGTGAGTTAAACCCATGCTTGAATTTCAATATGGGTCATCAGGACCAGCCTGATCTGCTCAACGGATATCAAAATTTAAATTTGACTTACTTAGTGGATTATGACCTTGCATGATAACAGGAGCCATACTGTTTATACAGGTGAACATTAAAGGGAAAGAATAATCTTGCCTATCATGTTACTGCTTTTATGGACAATTTTATTAGAAGTGTTTTATCTTGATCTTGTTGTCATGAACTTTTGCGAAATGAAATGACATTCCTATTTACCCAAATAAACCATACCAGTTTGAATCCCCCATCCAAGTTATTGTCTTGTCCATTCTTGATTGTCAGGTAAACTTTTGGATAAATGAGTTACAATTCATGTTGGGGGAAGAGAGCAAAAATTAAGTTCAGTAGAGGCTGGTACAAAAAAGAAGTCCCAAACACACAACCATTCTGTTGAATTTCCACAAACTCTACTCACAGCAAAAATACCAAAGCTAAGCACACTTGTTTTCTACAAAATTTAATGTAGTAATGAAATGTGTACAAAGACATCTGAAGTGTTTAACCCTCTAGTGCCCACTGGTCCATATTTGGCACCCAACTTCAAGGGTCCAAATATGGCACGGATGTTTCAGTGCCCGGAGATCCAAATTTGACCCAAAATGTTTCACCTATTAAATATTGACATTGTTCACTATCAATGTTTTATATGTATTTTGGGTGGCATTTGAAGTGTGTATGTGACTTTTCAGAATTTTCCTGCCAGTATTTCTATGCCTGGGCACTAGAATGTTAATTCAGTACAGGACTACAAATTAATGCAAGTTTTTAACATTATGATGTTAAAAATACACAGACTAGTTACACAGCATAAAATGAAAATCTGGAGTTGCATATATGTTACAAGAATGCAGTAAAACATTTAATTGCCGCCACTGAAATATAAGAGCTGGCCTATTTTCATGTTTCTGCTGCAGTTGAATCAAAGTTTTACCAATGATTTCAAATGATGAAAGACTACATACTTTGTGCACAAAATATTTAAATAAACAATGCATTTATTGTTCAAAATATATTACATCAACAAGAACTTAAAAACAGTTGAGTCAACAGTGGGCATCTCCTGTGAATATTTACCCCCAACAAGTAAGTACCGAATTAACTCATAAAAAAAACCATCTGAATGCGCTAAATTTTGCACAGAAGCCAGTCGCAGGGCTATCCTCAAGAAATGGTGGTTTACGGCAGCATGTAAACTGTACTGTCTTGGGGTCAGTTCCCATCCAACTAAGGTTAAACAAAATAAATTTCTTCTAACCTGTCAGGTCAGCAAACAAATTTTTTTCTGGACCGGCACTGATGTCATCAGCAAAATTATGTGTTCATATTCATGTATTCCCTCCAGCCATAAATGAAGAAAGTGATTTCTTATCAAAGATTCACTCACAAAAAAAGTGAAGAAAAAAAAAAGATTTAAGCTGATCCAATAATTTGAGAATGTGCAGTTTTACATACTTTTGGTACCTAGTAGCATAGCAAAGATTTGCAAAGCAAAGCGCTGATAAACCATTTATGCAACGTTATGTGCCTCAGGGACAAAACTTTGAATTATGGTATCAAACATCTCAATGTAGCACTCACTTAAAATCTGTGCAACAGCAAAAAATGGTTGACCTTCCTCTTCATCCTATGGTAAATTCCACATTTTGATTTTATCAAACGCTGTGACAGTCATGTAAAGCTCATGACCAATTTTCAAGTTTACATAGCAAATGTTCACAAAACATGAGGTGTAAATATCAGTATCAAAATAACAACAAATATCAATACTGGATTAAACACCCCACTACTGACAGGAGTCTTACCAAAGTTCACAGCACTTTTGTTACAACATGAGTTAGCACTAGTTTACAGCGTATTCAGTGGTGTTTTCTCTGTTAAATTATTCAAAATAAAATTGAAGAAAATCAAATTTCTTTCAAATATTATGCAATTTCAATCTGAATTAAAAAGTATATACTAGAAAAATTACCGTACTTCAGAAAAATGTTTAGAGTGCATATTGTGAGTTTGTACCATATGCACTTTTATTAATCTAAACAATCAGTGCAACAATATTGCCAAGATGCTCAACGTCCAAAGTTGATAACATTTCCTGTGCAGAATGTGAAACTCCTACATCCAAATAATGGTTAGTCCGTTCTAGATGGTCTACCTAGAAACTGCTAAAAGACACTCTTGACTTAGTTTAGCGTAAAAGAGGCATCAGATGTTTTCTTTCCTTTATCACGTGGCTAAAACTAGTACAACACAGACACATTTGACTGCTTAGGCCAACATTTCTGGAAGGCTTTCCAAATATGCAGGGAATGTACTGGAGAAGAAATACACAAGGCATATATAATGCAATGATAAAACAATATGGGTTCATGATTAATGGCTGAAATGGCCTGAAGGTAGGCAACATCTGTGGAGCAACACTGTGGTACAAATTCATGAAACAACAGTCCAATAAGACACAAGTACATAGCAATGCTTTGAAAGAAGTATGGAAGGCTAAATCATAACAAGTCAACATTTTATACATGTATTTCCTCAGTTCAAATATTGTAATCTGTCTAAACATCACACCCTCTCTAATAAATGTCCCCCTCCCATTCTTAGTTCACTTAAGTTTTCAAATAACATGGAATTATCATATTAAAATAGACTATACTGCACCTCCAAGAACAGCCTACTGTGCAAAAGTATAAAAAGAGCTCAACTGCCTTGGTGAAAACGTCAGATGTCTCATTACATATTTTGATTTCAGCCAGGGGTGAGAAGATGGCGCTAAAGTAGGCTGCTAGTCCTCAGCGGGTAGTAGGGAGTGGAAGAATATACATGTTTCAGTCTTCAGTGAGTTAGAAACATGATGTCTATAATCATTCTTAGTTCACAATATAATAATATACACTATGATCACACTTCACATGGTTAAGGTATCTCCTAGGCTCTTGTGTCAACATCATACTATTCCTGTGACCACTTCATGTCAACACCTGGTTGGGCACTTTCTTCACTGTTTCTTCTAGCTCCTTTTTCAAACAAAGCCTCTTCCAGTTACTGTTTCTCTTGAAAGTCAACAACTTCTTACTGTTCATACTGTACAGAGTCACACTCAAATTATTGCATCTATCTCTTAAATTTCAGAACCTCAGGGACATCAATGAAAGAGGGTAAATATCTAACTTAAACAAATTACCGAACACTGCCAACAAAATGAAAATTTATTTGAAAATGATACAGAAGGGAATGGACAGCAGTTACTAAGGGAGGAAAGTGTCTGACATTAATAACTATCAATGATCTTCATCAAAGAAACCAAAACTGTCCAAGTGCTACTGTCAGGAACACAAAGGTACAAGGAGGTAACAGTGTGTGTAGAAAATGAATCCATTATCAACAGTCTGCGAATATTATATACTTAATCTCCTGAACACTGTCAGAATAACTTGAACACAATGTAACAAATGCAGATAGCATATATATATTGCTGTAATATTCACTGATGTAAGTACCTGGGTGAATCAGTTAAAATAAGTGAAATGAGCAACGCACAAATATAAATGCACAGTTTCCTTTAACAAATTATCAATATCCTTTCCAGAGAATAAGATATTATGCACCAAACAAGTTTTTCTCTCCCTCAAGTCTTCCGTAAACTACTGCAGTTGAGCAAAGATAAGTTGCATTCTTCTGAGCCGCTTCATCTTGGTACAGTCTGCCAAATTTTCAAGAATATGTAAAGCACTAATACACAGAAATAAAGCTGGGTCTGTTTGGGGGATCCATGATTTGATGTATATGTGTTTGAGGTATTTGTGCGCGATAGTAATTTTCTATAAATAAGACCAGCATATAAAAGGAAGTGCAACCTGGGTCTGTATTCTGTGAAACTGGACTATACTGACGTGCAATGCATGACACATGATCATAGTATGACTTGCTGATGTATCATCTTAGGCATCAGGGAATCTGGAAGTGTACTAAATCCTGCATGCCAACAACCATCCTGACTATGACATCTAGACTTTAGCACCTCATCACAAATCTCTACATACAATCAGTCAGTATGCCAAGAAATTTCTACATTAAAGCCAAACTGCAAGAAAGTTTCTTTCATTTGCTATATGAATGGTTACATCATATACTGAGGTAGTAAAATATAATATGAAAGCAATGCGTACAGGCCGCCCTACTAACAATAAGTGTTTCTAGAAAATATGAACTTCATAACAAAATATGAATGGAAGAAGCTCAGATGAGACGGGAAGCAATGATATATGTATGTATAAAAACGAATCAAAGAAAAATAGCATTATACAACAGCAGTTTAATACCTCCCAGTGGTTTCTCACCCATTATGCAATGGTAACTTTTGCAATGTTTCGTTGGATAGCTTTTTATCAAGGCTCCCATATCAAAGTTTGATCTTACCATCCCTTAGTAGAAGAGACTGTATTATAAAACAAGACTGAAAATGAAAACTTAAACACAAGAAAGGAGTGACTGATATATTATATTATGCTCACATAAACAAGAGTAGAGGGAGACTGTTAAGGCTGTACTATCTGATTATTACTAGTTAAAGGTAAGCCCCGCTTATAAGTGGCTTCGACTCAGATGGATGTGCGATAGCAAACTAGTGATGTGCAAACTTTCTGTGCAGTATGAAATCCTTTACTCACGAATCCCCCATCCCTCCTCCACCGGCCCCCAAAAAAGGTATCCACTGTGAAGTTTTGGTGAAGTGGCCCATTATCCCTCTTCAGTCTTTTCATACCCTGGGTGAGCCATTTAACATACCAATTAAAATATAAGAAGAGAGAATGTGGATGGACTGAGATCTGAATCCCTGACCTCCGGTACCTTATTGTTTCTCATTTGTTTTCTGATTTCCAGCTTCATCCAAGAGAGACATTAACATAGTGCTTTCTTTCAAACTCTAAACTGACACTGCTTAAGAGGGCAGAATGGGTTTGGTTTAGAGCTAGTTCACACAATCTCTTGTGACCAATATCAACAGTAACAGTTCAATAAAACAACAATTATTTCATTCTGATATTGTTGTCAAAATATCAGACTCTGTCATGTAATTGAAAATTGTACAGTACCAATAGTTATTGGTGTACTCTGACCATTCTGCAATTCTATGGAAAAGGGCATCATTACCAGAATAATAATTTCACAGGAGATGAGAACCATTCTTGCATTGCACCTCAATTTATCAGTTATCAGTGGCACATACATTCAGCTTTCTTGGAAACAAGAAAAGCTATAAGAGAATAACCCAGATGAAAAGACAGTGGACAATAGGTCCTAATAAAAAAGTATCAAATGGCGAATCTGATCCAGTTAGCATATACAGACTTTTTCCATAAAACATCAGCACAGTCTAAGTTTGTAGATAAACTGTAACATTTTCCAGCCAACAAAATACTTTATTTTCAAATTTGTTTAGACAACAAAATACTGTATCTTAAATGGGAAAGTCTTTAGAGAACCACAACTCCTTTATTTTCCATGCTCCCGAGGAATTGCAAAAGCAGAGTCTACTGTGCTTCACATGCCTTTTAATAAACCAATTGTGCTTCTCCCTTATATTGGTAGATCAACACGGTTTCTCAGCTTGTGCCTTCCTCGCCGACTAAAGCACAAGCATCCACATCTCCTGCTGTAATTTTGCACTACAGCTGGTTTGCCAGAGTGAGTTGTAGCTTGGGTTAGACGCTCATACTGCTCCACCTCCTTCAGATACCTAGATATAGACAATAATGAGACAATGCTGCCTATAGAAGAATGCTAAATGTGGATTAGATATGAACAACCTGAATTTTCTGTGAGACTGCTCAAGGGTACTGACCTAGAGGGCATCAAAATCAAGAAAATGTGTGCTATGATGAATTCTATTATCACGTGAAGGAAAATAAATATACTGTAGATAGCAAGTGATGAATTTTGTTACGGCATTTTAAACATTTCTTATTGTTGACCCCTCTCACTCACCCTTTTTTCTAATCCAAGCAACGTGACAGTGCAGTAGTTTAGAGAAGTGAAAATTCTGTAAGGACTGCGAAAGCACCACATCTCATCTCCACTGTCCTGGTTGCATTTTATAAATACCGTGATCTGAATGCTTATTAAGGACATTATGTAACTTGATATGTCCACAGTATCATGCAATGAATGAACAGTAAGCACACAGATAGACAACTAGATAGACAGAAGCATATTGATAGAACAAATTTGTAGAAGCAAGTAGGTAAGAATGAGTGAACAGAATAAGGGAGTGACACAGAAGGAAGAATCTAAAAGAGCAGATAAAAGTGGGAGTGACGGCATGATCAGTGCATTTGAAAGTGAATGATGAATTTTATATAGTCGTACTTTATGAAGATCATACTCATAATAATTAATTTATACAGGACCAAAATCCACTTAGAAGAGTGCTCTAAGGCGCTTTACATAATGAAACTGAATATCAATGATGATAGTAAAATGTAAATCCACTTAGAAGAGTGCTCTAAGGCACTTTACATGATGAAACTGAATATCAATGATGATAATAAAATGTAAAAATGCACCAGTACAGAATGATAACACCATGCATTGTATAGGTGCAGATCACGTGTATACCCTACTTATACTGTTTTGAGCCTGCTATTAAACTGAACAATGTTTTCACTCTCTAGTGTTGGTACTTTGTTTTGAAAAGGCCAGAAAATAATGCTAACTTCCGTTGTTGCCAAATAACCTGTGTGGTATGAGACTGTTAATTATGAGTGCTTACCATACAGGAGGCCAACGCTTCTGCTCTATTAGATCTTGCTTTTCTTGGGGTAAGGATCGAAACTGGCTTTGATGTTTCTTGATCAGGTCATGGTAGTTGGTGTACAGGGTGTACTCACAAAACTTGGCCAGATGAGTTGCATTGTACAGCTGAGGTGAATACGACATTGGAAAAATATATGAGCCCAGTTACAGCCATGTGTTTTCAAATAATATTATAGGATTTTGCAGTGTGTTTGATGTGAAGTCAGTATTTATGATTTTGGTATTCCTAATTGGTTGAACAGATCCAGCTAACAGAAACTGCATATAATAAACTCATTCCCAATTACACCAACACTATTCTACTGTAGTTTAATCAATAAATGAAGAGTTTTACTTACCTAAGTGAAAATTTATAACAGGCAAGTGGACTGACATTATTCTAGCATTTATTATGTACTTCCTATCACTGGATTTACAGAAAATGGGATTTTCCCACATCTGAATAATCTGTTCCACTTTTTTAAATTGGCATCAGGCACATGACATAACTATCTATTGTGCTGTCTGCATCCAAGATCAAATTCCTAGAATTTGGTGGTTTGTTTAACTCTTTGACTACCTTTCGCCGATACATCGGCACCGCGTTCCTTCACGTTTAGACCTATCGCCGATCTATCAGTTCCTCTCAATTTTTGTTTCGTATATCCCGATCCTAAATTATGCTGCAACTATTATAGTAAATCAAAACCAAGAAATACTTCCGGCGACGAAATATTACGAAAAGGACGCCAAATTCGTGTAGATTTATTGATTTTGAGGCGGTTTTTTGCGGTGAGTAGGTTTGTTTACCATCAGCTGAGAGATGACCACGCCCACTCCTTCAACATCTGGACTTTCTAGTCATCCTAAGAGACTAACTGCACAGCAGGCACTAGAATTGTTCAGGCAGCCTGTCAGTGATGATGATAGTGACAGTTTAGAGCTTTCAGATGTTAGCACTGACACTGACTATGATGATGACGATCCACACAGATCTAGATCCAGATCTAGATCACCTGATAGTAATAGTGAAAGTGAAGACCTGCAGCCTCCCCCTGCCAAGAAGGGCAGGAGTACAGTGAGAGGAGGAAAGGGAAAAGGCCGAGCAACAAATCAAAATGCAACAAGGTCGCTACAACAGCAACAGCTGCTAGGGACAGAGCCAGAGCAAACAGATGGAATCCAGCAATGGATGGAACTGAAGTTGGCGCCTTCAATTTCCACGAAGTTCAGAGTGGATCGAAACTTAAGTTTGATGGAAATTGCACTCCACTGGATGTTTTTTGCAAGTTCATGACAGATGAAATCGTGGATGATTTGATTCGCCACATCAATGATTATGCTGAGCATAAAATTCAAGTGAACACGCCTCTGCAACGCCACTCATCATATGCCCTTTGGGAGCCCATCGGCCGATATGAGTTCTTCAAGTTTTTATCGGTGTTGATAGCAATTGGAATGGACCATCGCCCATCTATCAAAGACTATTGGTCAGTATCGGGTCACAAGCACACCCCTTGGTTTGGCCAAATGTTTCGCAGCAGAAAGCAATTTGAATTGATCTTCCATTCTATGCTCCATGCTTCCGAGGTAAATGCAGAAGGAAGTGCCAAAATAGAGCCCTTTGTAAACAAGTTGCTGGAAATCTTTCGCAAGAATTTCTACCCTTATGAGAACATCTGTGTGGATGAGATGGTGATTGGCTGGAAGGGAAGATTCCATCATAAGCAATATAATGCAAGCAAGCCCAGCAAACATCACATCAAAACCTTTGGGCTTTGTGATTCACTTACAGGTTACGTGATCAACTTGTTGATTTACTTCGGAGGCAACACATCATACAGGCCAGAGCAGGATACAGATAATTCACAAGCAGTGAAGGTTTTTGACACCTTGCTTTCACCTTTGCAAAACAGAAGTGGGCATTACGTGTTTGCAGATCGCTTTTATACATCTGACGCCCTAATCAGGTATCTAAAGGAAAACACTTTTCACTACACTGGGACTCTCGATGTCCGCAGGGTAGGCTTTCCCCCTGAGCTGAAGACTGATAAACTAGACTACAAACAGACTAAGTGGTACATCAGTGAAGCAGAAGATGATGCAGATCGGATTCTATGTGTCAACTGGCGTGACAAGAAAGCAAAGAAATCGTGTGCTGTTGTTACGACAAAAGGCAAAGTTGGAAGCGTCACAGGAAGCCCACAGTCATTCATGACTACAACATAAACATGAATGGCTGTGACCGAATTGATCAAATGGTTGCATACTATGGGACCCATGGACGCAAAACCGTGAAATGGTGGCGAAAGATTTTCACTTGGATGCTGGAAATTGTCCAGGTGAATTCTCACATCTTGTTTCTGATCACACATTCAGAAGACAGGAAACGGATGAAGTTTCAAATATTCAAGGATCAATTGGTAGAGCAGCTCAGCTCTCTGGCTGCATTGAATGCTCCTCCCACAGAAATTGCAAATTACCCAAAGCCAGGGAGGAAGCCTCTCACTCCCGTTCCGGACAGACTACAGGGTGCTCGCCATCTCATCGAGTTTGATGGTTCGGATCGACAGTGTGTCCACTGTGCACAGCAAAAAAAGTGCAAACGTACCAGTTTCTACTGCACAGGGTGTCCAAATTCACCTCACCTTTGTGCCAAACAGTGTTTTGCACAATATCATACTCAGTAACTGAGCTGGATGCAAAACTGTATATAGTGTAAATAGTGTGTTTGAAACTGAATTTCATTTTGTTTTCGGTCTCTGACTGACTGAACGTGTTTGATGATAACTTTTCATTGGCTTGCAATATTTTGAATCTGTAAACTGCCTCTGAATCAGAAATGGATACTGTATAAAAGGAGCCTGGTCAGAATCACCTTACAGAGTTGAGTAGCTGAGCACCTTGGGGTGAGTTGAAATGTCTTTGCACAATTTGTTCTCAACTTTCCTGAAGACATTTATTCTGTAAGGTTTTGATTGTTTCATAATCTACATTCATTTTTCTTTATTTTGATGTATAACACTATATGGTTTGATTACTAAATGACCCTGAAATTGAGAAAATAAAATTGCCACCTATGTTTAGATGAGCGGCCGTCTTGGAAATTAGGTCTAGACCCAAACTTAATTGAGGTAGTCAAAGAGTTAAGGGGACTGGGGTCTTATCAGTGTGTGTTTTGTTTTGCCTGAGCTTAAGCGTTACATTTATTTACAACAATGAGTTTGAACATAATCATCACTTAAAGAGGAGTTGTGCAAATGTGTGTGGATATAATCTGGTCAGTTTGCTTTACATAAATGCTCACAAATTTACAGGTGCTTTGACTAATAGATTATGTAAGGCTTACATTACTGATGAAACAATTCACCAGTTGGTTACCTCTGAGGGTCCTAGTAAATTCATCACATCCTGTAACATCTCATCTTTATCCTCATATACTATCAACTCAGCAACTACCGATGCTTCCACCATGTTGACCAGTCGTGGTAGACAAAGACGATTGGCTACTTCAATGAGAGTCACACAGTCCACACCATCCATGCTTGGTGATTCCCCTGTGTACAAATACTCCTGCAGGGCACGGAATGTCTCCACAGTGATGCCTGGGAAAGGTATCTGGAAAAAAAAATAAGCTTGAAGTAAGTTCAGATCTTACATGAAGCCGATGATCTCTCTAAAGACCATGGAACTTACATAATAAATGAAGCTGGGCATATAGAATAAAAGGGAAAGTCTGTCCCAAGAGCAAGCCCCATAAAAAATAGCAATATGACAACAGCATGTGAATAACAGTATGAACTGTTTTAGAAGAGCTGACAAGTAATATGGAATAGACATCCAAAGAAAAAATTAGTTGAACTATGAAAATGCCTGGAAGAAAAAATCTCTACAGTCTGTAGTGATAGTTGTCATCCAGATGACAAAGTCTGTATATAAACACCTGGGAACTTACAATGATCACTTTGACTCCTCACCAAATTTACAAATCTGAGCTTAAGAGCTTGTCAAACAATGGCAGTATGGTAAACACAAGACACTCACTTCACAAAAACTGATGACACATGAAATTTTTGTGAGATACAATGGTGAATTTTGTAAAAACCTGTAACTGACCACATCTGAAGCAGATTCAATGAAATCGCTGTCGAACATGGCATACATCATCTCACATCTTCCCATGAGAAGAGCCTTATGTGCATGAACTATTCCATTGTCAACTTGAAAGGAAATGTCTGATGAGTATAGTAAAGCCATTGCTAATGAAACCAGAAAATAACATAATACCTGCGCTGTGTATTTGGTATGGCTAAGTACAGGACTGAATATCAACTTTCCTCGTGAGAATATCTTATTTCTTTTCCTAAACTGCAAATATCTACTGGTGGCAAACTCTCCTTCTCTACTAGCAGGTCATATTACTTCAATCACATGATATTTTGCTTCCATGCACACTTAAAGGAAAGGAAATCAGCTGACCGGCTCTCTGAGCCATTAGACAGATGGTTATCAAACAGAGGTTAAATATAATGGAAATATGTATGTGTGTCTCTGAAACCAGAACACCATGGCAGGTGATCATGACATACCAATGGTTGCAAGACCAGGTTTGACTCTACCGATTACATGCAACAAATCTTTGAATAAAATGAGTAACAAAAGAATGGAAGAGGTTCCAGATGGAGAGGGACAAAAAGAAAGTAAGAGGCAGTGAGAGAGAGGGAGGGAGAAATCTAAGAGACGGAACAATAACACAGAATGACAGACAGATATACCTGAAAGGAAGTCCTTGTTCAAGGCAAGCTCTCTCAATTTCAGCACTCTGTTCTCATGAAACTGTCTATCCATCTCTATGTTGAGGAAGCTTTGATGTGACTGGATGTTGTCAATCACCACCATCAGGGCTGTCAACTGAGAGTATAGAATAAACACAAATAAGGGATACCTTTCTCTTTTCTGAAATTTCTGAATTTTTTTTGGCATCACATTGATCACTGTATTTCATTTATCTGAAATCAGTGTTTCCTCCAGACTGTGCAGCTGCATGATTTGTCCTTAAAATTTCAAAATCCTCCCCCTAATAATACACTGAACAGACAAAAGACAACCTGCCCTTTTTTTCTGCATGTTAAAGTTTGCATTACTTGAGAAAAACCCAAACTCCCTCTAGAAATATATACAAATCCCTCTCAAAGTTAGGACAAGGGGGAATGTCAACCCCAACTCATGTGATCTGGAGAAAACACAGGCTGAAATATCCCGGCTCATAAGTACATATTTACAAAGAAAGAATGTTCAAGGCGAGCTCTTATGACAAACAAATACCTTACAAATAGAGATACTTATACCTATAGATATACATTTGTCAAATCATACTTCCCAGAATTCACATATATAAAAAAAAAATTCACAGTCCAATGACAGTAACATATTGATCATGTATTGAAAGTGGTGCTACTGATCATGTACTGAACGTGGTGCTATTCATATACTGAACGTGGTGCTATTCATATATTGAACGTGGTGCTATTCATATATTGAATGTGGTGCTATTCATATATTGAACGTGGTGTGGTGCTTTCATATATTGAACGTGGTGCTATAGGAGAGGGACCTGTCTGTGGCAGTTACTGTTAATGTGTAAACACATTTATTATGAAAGGTAGCATTGTGTGCATATGAATTGGTGTGACATAAGCAGTTGCACCCAGATCCTGCTTAGTGTCCTAAATATGACCTTATACAGAAAGTTTTGTCTGCAGCAGCTATTTCTAATGTGTGAACACATGTATTATAAATGGTGGTATTGTGTGCATATAAATTTGCCTGACATGTACATACGCCGTTGCGACCAGATCCTGCGTAGATACATATGACCTTACATGGAAGATTAATGCTTGTCATCATTGCAAAGAATTCATACAACGCTCTACTCATATATTATTAACAATAACAAGATTCAAGTAAGATTGCAACTGAATTACAATATTCAGCCAACCATCACCCAGCAACTAATTCAGAAATACCTCTAGAAGCCCTGCTGTTTTCCGAATCTCTCCCAAGTCTATCTCACACCGCTGTAAACTGCCACTGTACAGATATTCTATGACATCACGGAAGGATCTCAGGGTTATCTCCTCACACAATGTCACATATGTCCGTAAAGTCTTGTGGGAGGGATCCTGACTGTCCTCCTCATAACGGATCTCAATTGTCTCCACAGCTTTATGATCATAAGGGATAATCAAAGGAAACCTTGGAGAACCTTTGTTAAGTCCTCTGGCAGCACCTACAAGAAATCCATCCCCACCAGACCCTTGGACACTTGAGTCATTATCAGTGTCAGTGCTAAGGGACTCTTGGTCACTGTCCAGCAAGTTCTCACTATCTGAATGGCTGAACCTGTCAGGGAATTTTGTGCGTAGGTGCTGGTTTTTCCTGCGTTTGGCTGGAAGCTTAGCCAGTGACTCCAAAGAGAACAAGTCCTGGAAAAACTTAGAGGCAACAGTCAAGCAAATTCGGTGGGCTTCTACTGGTTGGCTCTGCACAAGAAAGGTCACATCACATTCTGACCTGTTGTCCAGTAATGCTAAAATATCTGATTTGAGTAATGCTGAGGGTATCTTAACACGGGGGACACCTGGAACAGGCATCTTCATGGGTGCCTGAATAAGCGGGCGCTGGATTTTACGCAGCTGTGTGTTCCAGAATTTAATCTTCCGACGCTCCAGGAGAGCAAGACGTGCTGCATTCACAAAGACATCACCTATGCCATATTGTGTGAGAACACTTGTTTCATAGTAAGGAGCAGCAATCTCCTTGGCCATCTCCCTGCCAATACTGGGTGTGATGATGTCATTGGGAGAGATGATTCTGAGAAGAGAAATGGATTCTCATCGTAGTGGAGAAAAATCTGGATGGAAGTGTTCATCCCATTTGTACATACCTAATCTGCTTTGTTTAGGTTTGACTTTGTATGACAGTAACTTGCTACTTTGAAAGAAAACAACACTCTAGTTATTATATTCTTATTTTCCTTAAATTCTTAAAAAATGCTAACATTTGCCCAATGTCAGTGTAAATCATATCAAAACTTCAACATTCCAAACTTTTTTGAGGTTGCATCTCTTGAATACATATATACAAAATCCATGTGAACTTTCACTGATGCATCAGCAACATGTCTTCCAAATCAAAAAACATTTCTGTGTCTGGAGGAGACTTTCATTTTGTCGGTCTCAAACAAAACTGTTGTCCTGCTCATGAAAATTTGATATGATATGGATGTGATATTTATTGCTAGCAACACAGGTTTAAATCAAGGGTGAACCAACCTGTATAATAATCCCTTCTGCATGCCTATGTACTTCTCATCAAAGCACAGATAGCGCAGATCTGCCTGGGTCCCACACAAAACTATGGGTGTGGTAGGGCTGAAACGTCGAACTTCGGGGTACCATATTCGATGTATGTTGCGTAAAGAGTTGGGCTGAAGGACACTGAAGCACATCACTATCACATCAGCCCTGAAAGTGAGTGACAGTGTAATATAATGTATATATATATATATATGTAACAAACAACATAATGACTAATTCATCATGTATTTGTAAATAAGTTACTAACAGTATAGTGACAAATTTCTCTGTAGGGCACTAAAAACTATGATAATGAAATGACAGGATTATCTTCCAAGGTTTCCAAATATTTACTTCTTTGAAAAGCCGTTAAAGTTTAGGATACTCTCACAGGGAGCTTTCATTTTATCAAAACCACTGAAAAATGACTGTATAGTGGTAGCCCTTGAAGAAAGATAGTGGAACAAAAGAAAATATTAAAACATCATTGTGACCCCATAGCAAAGTGATGAATCATCGAAGTTTCATAAAGCATCATGATAGAGCACTTTGCAATGGGAACAAAAAATAGTTCCACCATAACTGAATGCAAGCTCCATTCATAAAACTATCTTAAGCAGGAAGGTTTGTGACGTACCCTCTGTAAGCAAAACTTCTATCTTTGTCATGGTATCCAAAAGTATCCCAAAGTCTCACAGATACCTGACAGCCATCAATATCGCACCATGATCGTTCCAGTATCTGAGATATGAAAAACATCAGAATTTTCTCACCTCAGATGCACAAGGTTATCAAAATTACCTTATGTCTATCCCTAAAAGCACCAATATGTTCCTTTCTCAGGCTCTGAGATACCAAGGAATGAAAATGATCTCTCTCCTCGTCTTAAGGCTTGAACTGAAGTGTATGTAAGAAGTTGGAGGTTTGGGGGAGGAAGGAGAAGGAAAGAGGAATAAGAAAAAGCAAGAAGATCTCTTAGGTACAGGAAAGGCATGGTCTTTTAAAAAGTTACAAGTGAGTTTGTTGTAGGGGTGGTTTCATGACATCTTTCTCCCCCTGGCATAAACTATTTCTTCATCCACTCTGGAAGGCCATACTGATTATCTTAATAAAGATCACTAGAAAGTCACTTTACATTTTGTTAGTCATACCAATACATACTTTTTACATTACATAAAAATGATAGGTGTTTGTTGACTCAAAATCAGTAATACAAACTCATTGTGAATGACCTAGTTTATGCTTGCATGATGTTCAGCATAGATTATGTCGAGCTGAGTCATTAAGAAAAAAGAATGCATACATTTAACCTCTTGTAATAACTTTTTCTACATGACAGGAAACATAGTTTCTTTAGTGTGACCTAAGTGTACCCATACTAGAATATGCTGTTCCAGGACAAATCACACAGCGCACAGACAACAAGATAACACAAATAAAGATAATGGACAAAGGGTTAAAGACCAGGTGACCTTATGTTAGTAACACTTTCTAGGTTTAAAAGAATTTTAAGAAAGGGTTTGAGAATAGACCTGGTACTTGACTTGGCACTCGAGTAAACATACAGGTCATACACCTTTGACCTCAATAATGGGATCATGTGATTGATAGGAAGTATCTTTCTTTTCTTTGAGATGAATCCCCCCCCCACCCCCCCACATCTACTATACAATTAATTGCTCTATCTGTCTGATGCAATTAAAAGCAGAAGAGAAGTGAGATGGGGGAGGAGAGTAAGGAGCATTTGTGAGGGGACTATCTGGAGTGCTAGACTTGAGGGATGCAAAGCTGAAGATGGATAAAGTGGACACAAAGAAAATAGGACAAATGACCATGACATAGCATTATTCCAAAACTTATTTTCCTACACCATTTCTTCAACATACTTAGCATGTGTTGTAGGCCTCAGGACACATTCTTCCCTTCCCCATCTCCAAACCACATCAGCTGTAGTTCATGACTGAAGCCTTCAAGAAAATTTAATTCTGCTCACGGGTAGTGGACCTTTTTTATTTTTATTTTTTGTGGTAAAGCTCACAATGTCACCTCTCCCCACACCCCGCCCCATCGACACTTTTTCATGATCAATAGGGGCCTCTAAACAAACACTACAGCGAAAGTGCTGAATACATATAAACATACCTCCTTATCATGCTGGTAGTGGTCAATGGCCCAGACTGTCGCCTGGTGGGTTTTGACCAACTTCCGCAAGTCATACTTGGCATTGCAAGCATAGGAGCATGTAAGACAAGTTTTGCCTACTCCAGGGTCCCCCACAACAACACACTTTATCACCTCCTCAAAACCAGTCATGGACTGTTTCACCATGCTACTCCGGTGACAATTTGGAATTTTGCTTCTTAAGGGCTACACCTGTTCAGCATAATTATGAAGTCAAAATTCTGAAAAGACAGCAAACATAAAGTCTTGTAATTGTTTTGTTTCACACTGAAAAAAATAAAAGAATGACAAACAGAAAGGAGCAAGAGAATATAGACAGGGGAGGAGAAAGAGAGGAGACAGAGAAAAGAGAAAGAGAGAGAAGAGAGACAAAGAGAAAAGAAATAGAGACAAAGAAAGAAAAAAAGTGAAAGAGAGAAAGAAATAGAGAGAAACAAAGAAATAACAAGAAGGTAAAAGAGAAAGGGTAAAAAAAGAGTGAAGCAGTGAAAGAGTGCAAGAGAGGAAAAAGGAAGTGAGAGAGAAGGGGGAGAGAAAAACAGTGAAGAAAAAGAAAGAGAGAAAAAACATTTAAAACATGTGAAAAAGAGAGAAAGAGAGAAAGAAAAAGAGAGAAACAGAGACCGAGAAAGAACAAGAAAGAGAAAGTAAGAAAAAAAAAAGAGAGAACAGAGAATAAAAAAGTGCCAGAGAGGAAGAGAGAACATGAGAGAGAGAGAGAGAGAGAGAGTGAGAGGAGAAAAAGAAGGAGAAAAAAAAAGAGAAGAAACATTAAAAAATGTGAGAAAGAGAGAAAGAAAGAAAGAGAGAAAGAAAAAAAGAGAGAAACAGAAGATAGAGAAAGTAAGAGAGAAAGAAAAAAGGAGAGAAGAGCGAATGAAAAAGTGCAAGAGAGGAAGAGAGAATGTGACAGAGAGAGAGAGAGAGAGAGA